>CAIGRB010072260.1:29926-45295 GCA_903798255.1 Fraxinus quadrangulata | reverse complement strand
CCCAGCAGGTTTTGAAGGATCCATAACACAGACCTTTGTAGAAATAAATAATAATAATAGGAGGACGGGGTGCAATACTTACTATCTTCCTAAACCAAGTGGAAAAAGTAGGGCTACGGTCTCTGAAACTTTGAAAAGAAAAGAAGCAAAGGGTTCGTGCCAAAAAATGAAAAGAAATGATTCTCCAAAAAACATACACCTTTTTTATGGGCAAGCAGGTTCACTCCTGGCCGTCGGGTCATAATCCCTGCCATTTGACCGTTCATCCCGAGGCTTCAATCCAAATCGCCCATGGCTTTGGCGCTTTGACTTCAACGGCCCAGATACACGGGTAGCATTCACGCGCCCATGTGCGACTGAATTTCACAGACGAACAGACGTACATCCATCATTACGCATTAAATGCGGTGGCTGCTGCGTGTTGTGGGCGACGTACCGAAATAATTTCTCTTTTGGGAACTGGCAACAACATCAAATCATTGAGGCGCCATAATTTAAAGTGCCCCATCTTTTCCCAAGAACTATAAATTCTTCATAAACATCAACTCTGAGGTTGTTTGCCAGCACCAGGCCTTTTGGACTTCTGCGGCAACGACGTCCTCCTGTGCAAATAGGAGGGGACTCGCCGCGATGAACCTCCTCGAACGCATCTTGGACTTCCGAGGGAAGACCACATTGAATAACCTCGGCAAAAGCCCGAGCGACCATCCCTTAGGGACAACATGCAATCTGAAGTCCATGCATTACATAAATAATCATGCATAGACTTGGGGGTCTATTGTTACCACCGTTACCATCTTCCCAAATTTCGAGGCCCTCTAACTGCCACGTTGGCAGATGTGTAAGCAGTTAGCCCATGTGGACCAAATTAGCCAAGGGGTTGAGCAGAAGAGTTGAAGAGGTTATTTTGATTAATCCGGCCGAATTTCTGAAGTTTCGAGGCAGAAGCTCCTTCCAGTTACATGAGGATCTCAAACCAAAGTAGACCTCGTCCCACTACGAGGCCGACGTTGTTCCCCATAATAGATTTAGAGATCTTTCGGACTTGATTGATTTAACACTTGCATTAAAGCTTGTCAGTATGAGAGCCCACTGTTTTAGGCCGCTGACCCCATATCCATGTATTAAATGTATGAGTAGACGGCGACGTGAAGTCTCAATCAGAAAATATGAGGCCACGTGATTTTAATCCAACGACTACCACGTCTGTCGAATATAGTATAAATAAGTTCATATTGTAATTGAAATGGGGACTTTTTTGGAGAAATATACAAAGAGAATAAAAAAAGACACAATTATCCACTGTATTTGAGTATGTTTGTGCATGTGTAAAGGCGTCTATCTCTCGAGATATTATAACATGAAAATTGTTTGAAACATTTTTTAACTCATATTTCGACGATTGTAGTTAACACAATCATCCCCAATTGTATTTGCCGGCATCTGTTGAGCCATTTTTTGGGATCAACAGCCGACATAAGTGAGGAAGATATTTTTTGTTCTTGTTTGACACACATTCTTTCAAAATATATTTTCAATCACATATTTTTCGATAAAATAATATTTTACATCACTTCAATAACTTTTCTTTATTTTTTAACCATATATTTCTCATCATATCACTATTTAAAATATATTCTTTTCTCAATAATATCCATAAAATACATCATTTATCAACAGATTGTTCAACTATACTGCTTCAACCCAACATCATATTTATGGTAGAAAAATGCATGAATTCTCATTTTACTATCTGTCGATAAAAATTCTAGTCTATTGGCAACATGTGCTAAATTCAAAATTCAAAATAAGCCCTCGTTTGAGCCACGTTAAAGTTTTCATTTTCATTCTTCTATTTATTTTCAACCACACATTTTTTAATAAAATATATTTTCCATCAGATCAATAATGTTTCCTTTTTTTCAACTACACAGTCTCTATCAATTTACTATTTCAAAATACATTCTTTCAAAGTAATGTGATTTAAACATTTATGCTCTGAAATATAAATTAAAATTTTTAGATAGAATATTTCGTCGAATTTGACAAGCAACAGTGGGAAAACCTTAGGGCACGCTATGACGGTGAGGGGACGTTGGCGTAGAAACTTGGTGACACCTTTAATCCAATCTGCTGCCACCTCCCCTCCCACTTGCAATCAATAATAATGTACATATCACCCTTTCATCTCTCTTATTAGCTGCATTTTGTACTAAAATGAAAATGGAAGAATTACCCTAATGCTGTCGTATTCAAAGTTCCGTACACACCTGCTTATCATATAAATGTACCCATCTTGCCATTACCATATTAACCAACTTCTAACAATCCCAACAAATCTCTCTCTCACTCTCTCTCTCTCGCAAGACGAGCAACACAAGAAGATTCATCTTTCTGGTTAGTATTTTCTTGTGTCCTTTTTGCTTGTGTGTGTATCTATTTATATATACACCGACATCGTCACACACTTATATTAAGACGATCAAGCTATATGTACATAAAGGGGCACATTTGTTTATATTCATGTGAGTTGCCAGATTTTGGTATGTTGATTTTTGACAATACCTCTTTCAATTAATTGTCATATTTTATTGTCATATTTTTGACACATAAAGGGTGTCAGTCAAAGTATACACTTTGTATTTATAAGTAGCTTAATCCATACTAAGAACTCTTGTGCTTTCTGTTAGTTGCAGCAGAAAATTTAATCCATGTTATATTTTTTCATAGTAGACAAATACCATGCGTCGAAGACTTGTCTCTACATTTTTATGAACTTTTGAAAACTTTGAATATACAATTTAAATAAACGAATTTGTCACATAACTAACAACTTTTTAAACTTTTAGATGATCGACCTAAATCTGCATGTTGTGCTTGATCACTTGTGAGTTTTCGTCTTAGCAAATGTTTTGCGCACGCACGCGTGTGAAGCAAGAGTCTTTTAAGTTTTGTTTAGTAGACGAGTACAAGGATTGTTGTATGAAAATTGTAATTACAAGTTGGGTGTGAAAAAATATTCTAAACCATGAGGCGTGGAGTGGAATGTACTCAAAGAAAAATAAAACATGCCTAATGTCTACAAAGGTCGAATTTATACAGCCACTTCTGTGTTCATATACTTTGTCTAATTAAAAAATGCAAACAAGGGGATAGGCCATCGGTCTATGTTTCAAGAATCATTCTCTAGCCAGGAGTGGACAACCACCTTTGGTCTGCCATTTTTCCTTAAATAACACAATTAAATTTGGGCCAAAAGACCCCATCATACAATATTTTTTTGTGCTCACGAATGGATCTGAACGAAATCATGACAAATTCACAAGACAGGTTGTGTGAATTCTACTCTTTTTCTGAGTTTTTTTTCTTCATTTCATCTACAGCAATGTCTTCCAAAAGTAGCTTTTTGATGTTAAAATAATCAAAAAGATGGAAAATATCTTCAGTTCTGTAATTGTCTGTCTACTATCTTATATGTGAAACATACTCAAACATATAGACTTAGATCTTCCTTAGTGACCTGCTCTATATAATATTCCGCATTCTTTTCCAGACTAAGAAAAAATAAGTCAAAATTTTGCTCACTATCGAATATTGTCTCGTCTACCTTCAGCCATGATTTCTCTAACATAATTATCTGCATTCTTTTCCAGGGAAAGTTCAAGAATGGAAATGAATTCCTGTGTCCCTCCTGGTTTTCGATTTCACCCTACAGAAGAAGAGCTTGTGGGTTATTACCTCAAGAGAAAGATTAATTCCCAGAAAATTGATCTTAACGTCATAATTGACATTGATCTATACAGAATGGAGCCCTGGGACATCCAAGGTACATATTGATTTGCATGACATCCAAGGTACATATTGATTTGCACGACAGTACAAATTAAAAAGTATATGTGATGGTGTTTATGAAATCAAAGTAAATTCTGATCTAGTCTTAACTGCTAATCTAATTCTCAGTAATAGAGTGAGATTTGAGCAAATGATCCTTCTTGTTCAAGCAGACACATTGAGCAAAAGTCATGATCTCTGATCTGGGGAAAAATCCACTGTTTTTTGGGTCAAATGCTCTTTATTAATCTATAGGGAAATTTGGGTTTAATTTTTGCTAATATTCAGAATTTCTATAGAGTTTTCTTTTCTTAGTTTTATTTTAAGATTCTGATCTCGGAGGTACCTCATTGGGACTGTTGGTACAAATACTTTTTAAGTACAATCCAACATGCAATGTCCTAACTATTTACGAACAATATTTTCGCTGATCAGGAGTGGTTTCATTTGGCTTATTACAGGCAGTTGCAAGTTGGGATATGAAAAGCAAAACGAGTGGTATTTTTTCAGTCACAAGGACAGGAAATACCCAACTGGAACTCGAACTAACAGAGCCACTGCTGCTGGTTTTTGGAAGGCAACTGGAAGAGACAAAGCTGTGGTTTCGAAGGACAGAATTATAGGAATGAGGAAAACTTTAGTATTTTACAAAGGACGTGCACCATATGGAAGAAGAACTGACTGGATCATGCATGAATATAGGCTCCAGTATTCTGAAAATGGACCCCCTCAGGTAATTAGTTCAGCTCAATCAACTTATAATTGCGGGAACTAGGTTTATGAGAAAGAACTTTTTTTTCAACCATCCTGCCTAAAATCCATGATGTTAGAGAAGTGACGCGCATATTTATTTAATTTTAGTTTTTAATGTCTTTTCACTTGCATATCGGATTTTAATTTTTTATCAAATATCTCATGCGTGCATAATTTTAAATAATGGGTGGCAATGAGAGTACTTGATTCTAGGGCATTTGCTTACTATGATAATATGCTAAACTATTTTATCTATAAGTTTAAGGTACTAGTACTAGAGACAGGATTTATTTATTTATTTAAACTAGTGTTCACCAAATTCTGGAAACCCAAAATTATACATGTGCATGTAAAAGATGTAACTGTTGGATATTGTTGGAAACAATCAAGAACTAGACAAAACATAACAAATAATGCAACAAAATTAATATAAATGATACTGAACATATTAAGCATATCAATTTCGAACTTATAAACAAGTATTCATTTCTATTCATATTCTATGTGGGATAAACAATATCAAAAAAACTCATATTTCTATACAAACATTCCAACAGTAACTTGTAAGCATTCTACATGCTTATAAAAATTTCACTTGTTAGACATTTGATGTAAAAATGATCTTCATCGGCCTAGCACAAGAGGAGCAAGTTGAGACAAATTAATAAAGTCCCGTCTATCTATGAGCTTAAGTTTTAGATAAAGTGATTGTGTAGAATCAAAACAATCAAATGTCTACGGATATATAAAATTTTGAATAAATCTTCACAGAAGCATGCCATAACATTCACATGGGAGTGGGCTCCATGTGAGTAAAATATTGAAAAAATAAAATAAAAAAACCACCACCCCCTCCTGTGAGTGTTATGTATTTGTTCAGTATGCTGTTTTCTGTACACAGAGCACAACTCATTTAAATTTTTATACGTGTCAAAACAATTTAAAATAAAAATATTTATCTTGTCAATTTAAACTTTTAAACCGAAGTACACTTCACTTGTTCCAAATATAAGGTATCCCTTCAATGAGGGTGGCCAGTTCTTGGAAGAACTTTAATTATATGTAATGATTTGAAAGGTGTCTACCATTCTTTTGTTAAAGCACTTTCTAGTTTCTACGGTTGGAATTGCTAATTGGATAGACAACTCATGTTGCCCTTCACTGTATTCGTTACCCGATCAATATGTTTTTCTCTCCTGCACAATTTTTGGAAGTGGTAGTAAGCCTAAATTTATTGGAAACGAGGCTTTTGATTTAGATAAAAATCATATTTTAATAAAGATTGATAGAATGTCTGGTTAAAAAGTTGTCGGTCCTATAAAATGTGTGGTTAAAATTAATTATTGACTTTAATTTAAGTTTTAATCAGTTTTTTTAGCTTAACCAAATAGGGACTTAGCCGTTGTTTTTCCGTGTGTTGCAGGAAGAAGGATGGGTCGTATGTCGTGCATTCAAGAAACCAAGTCCGAGTCAAAACCAAGGTTTCGAAGCCAGGAATAATCCTTACTATGACAGCAGTTATAGGTCTCCATCATATCCAAGTACACCAAATACAATGCAAACATTTGATCAAATTAATCAAGGAACAAACTTTCAACCCTCACCATTTGCTGCAGATCAGCAGCTAATAGCCAACCATAATCGTTTCGAGTATCAGCTAGTCGACCTTCCAAAACTCAATAGCCCATCGATATCTGCAACGAAAGAAAGTTTTGAGCATAATGCTATAGCCTGCAATGCCGATACGGGAGATGAGATGAGAAAATATGATAATCAATACAGTGATTGGAAGAAGTTTGATAAGTTACTTGCATCACAAGTCATTGATGAACCTCCATCATTTGCACATCGACAAGTCCAGCTTCCAGAACTCGACTGCCCCNCTTGATCTTACTTGGATTTCAGATCGACTACTAAATTAACCGTATCACCTAAATCCTCAAGTTATCACATCACATAAGGACGCTAAATTATATTCGAAGTCAATTGCATGAATACTTTTTCGACTGTGTACACTTTATATGTATATATACAGGCATAACAAAATGCATACTGAGGGTAAAAATATGAGAAAATGCTAAAGGAACATAACCCTTCACATAAGGGTGTCCATAATGGACATTCTGCGCCCCCTCGGACCTGCGCCCCCTCCAATAGGGGGGCGCCGGGTGTCCATTATGGACACCCTTATGTGAAAGGTTATGTTCCCCTAGCATAACCCTAAATAAAAACCCTACTTTTAAGTACAACCACACTTGGCTACATGATCACGAATAGTCTCATTTGGCATATTACAGGCAGTTGCAAGTTGGGATATGAAGAGCAAAATGAGTGGTATTTTTTCAGTCACAAGGACAGGAAATACCCAAGTGGAACTCGAACTAATAGAGCCACTGCTGCTGGTTTTTGGAAAGCAACAGGAAGAGACAAAGCAGTAGTTTCAAAGGACAGAATTATAGGACTGAGGAAAACCTTAGTATTTTACAGAGGACGTGCTCCAAATGGAAGGAAAACTGATTGGATCATGCATGAATATAGTCTCCAGAATTCTGAAAATGGACCCCCTCAGGTAATTAATTCAGCTCCAGAATTCTTTGCAGGAACCTCGTTTAGAAAAAGGGACTTGTGTTTTAGCCGCACCCCGTAAAAAAACTATGATGTTAGAGAGTTAGACAAAGACGCATATATTTATTTGAATTTAGTCTTCAACGCGTTTTCTCTCTCACTTGCATATTAGAATGCCTCAAACATGCACAATTTTAAATAATGGATGGTGGTGAGCGTACTTGATTCTAGGACATTGAACTTTTTCAAGTTTCAGTACACATCTATACAAATTATTTACATGTCAAAATAAATTTCTCTCATCTTTACTAATTTAAACTTTGAATCTGAGTGTGCTTCACTATCCCTTCAATTAAGGGGGCCCAGTTTTTGGAAGAACTTTCATTATCTGTAATGGTTTGAAAAGTGATTACCATTTTTCTGTTAAAGCACTTTCTATGGTTGAAAATGCTAATTGGAGAGACAACCCATGTTGCCCTTCACCGTATTTGTTGTTGAGAATTTACTTAATATGTTTAAGGAAATAGAAACAAAATTTTCAATTTTCATCAAGGATTTGCTTTGTGTTTAAAGAGACACTATAATGAAAAATTATACATTTTGTAAATTCTGCAGACTCCTTTGTTAATCTTGGAATACGACCATTCACAATCTGCAATCCACAGTTGTCCAATTATCCATTTTTCAATGAAAATTCACACAGAGAAGAAGAATGAGAAAATTAGGGGTTTTTTTTTTTTTTTTGTGCTAGCAAAAATATGAATATTGTTCTATTCTATTTTCTAAAATCCTGATGACTTATTAATATAAGTCCAAGTGGGCTTGACTCGTTTCTTAAATGTAACTCGGTTCAATATTTAATTAATCTCATTAATTAAATTTGATCCATAAATTAATTAATTTGGGCATATTAATAAGAAACTCAATTAATTAATTATACAAAACTTTTTAATTAATTAGCTGGTGAATCTTATTCTTCTGATTCTCCTTTTGTGTGTGACTCATTAGGTTCCCAATCACGATATTTAACGATTTGAATTATTATTTTGATCTAATCAAAATCAATAAATTAAAACATCCATTTTTAATTATCATCAATTCACATATGTCGTCCCAGATTGACATTGAATAATGTGTTAGAGCAATACATGTGACTAGAAATGTCACGTGGTATGACAAAATCAAATTTAATAGTTTACCATGAAACTATAATTCTTTCGTCAATATGATCCTATCAATTACCAGATATGGATATTTGTCAATCTCAATTATCGATCATATTTTTCATTTCACTATTAAGTAAATGTAAGTCGAAAACTTCTTTTCAACTTATGACTACACATTGGTCAATAATTTCGTTATTAACTTAACTGAATGAAATGTAAATAATAATTTTTTTACTATTTAAGAGTGATGAATCATCTACTAATTATTCACAACCTTCACTGAGAATATATTAGGGTGAATATTTTACTTAAAATCAAATTTTAATTAAATACTAAATTAAATTCCAACTCTAATTGTAATGGAATTAACATTTTAATTTAAGATAAAACTCTTAAATAAAATAAAATTCAATTTAGGGTCAAAGTTAACATAACTTAAAAGCCAATTTCAATTATAATATTAAAGTCGTCAATTTTAAATAAAATTTTATGTGAGTCAAAATTTAAATTCCAATTAAAAATCAGATTTGTGGAGAGTATTTTAAATAACTTTTCAAGATAAAAAGTGTTTTTCAAATCCATATATCATTTTCAAAAGTTATTTTTACATTTAATCAAATCATTGCATTCGAATGACTTTTGATACACAAAATTATTTTTAATGTATGTATTTATTGTCATGCGTTAAAGTGTTAGTACATTTACATTCTATCTAAGAAGTCAAGTTTTTGATTTTGTTTTGAAGTTTGGCTCTTAAGTTCTTGAATGTGTGACTACGATCTTGACTTCCTTTTTGAATCCGATTTGTGGTGATAGTTTTTGATCTTTTGACGACCATCGATCAATTTTCCATTTCATGCTTTGAAAAATTATAATTAAATTCAATTCGTTAGTAAATAAGATTAACTTATTTGTTATAATCAAAACTTTAAGGTTATAATCAACCATAGGTCAACACATTTAAGTGTCACCACATTTTAACTTGTGAGATTAGTTACTTATTTTACGAATAAGAAAACGTCACATGTGATGGTCTATTTGTAATAACGATATCATTATCTCGTTATTACTTACAACCACAAATAATTTAAAATTCAGTTATATTGTAATTTGTATNATCAATTATATATATATATATATATATGAAAAGTGTTTATATGAAAGTTGATTGGATATATGATATAATATATACTTTTCTTACCCCCATCAACATGTGTTTCTGCATAATTTAGGCAATTGGTAGTCATCCTAAATTTATTGAAAATAAGGATTAGCTGTTGTATTTCTCCGTGTTGCAGGAAGAAGGATGGGTCGTTTGTCGTGCATTCAAGAAACGGACTCCAAGTGAAAAACAAGGTTTTGAAGCCTGGAATAATTCTTACTATGACAGCAGTTATAGGCCTCCATCTTATCCAAGTACACCAAATAGAATGCACACATTTGATCCAATTAATCAAGGAACAAACTTTCACCCCTCAGCATTTGCTGCAGATCAGCACCTAATATCCAACTGTACTAGTTTCGAGTATCAGCAAGTCGAGCTTCCGAAATGCGATAGCCCCTCAATTTCTGCTACGAAAGGAAGTTTTGAGCATAATGCTATAGGCTGCAGTGAAGATACAGGAGGTGATAAGATAAATTATGATAATCAATACACTGATTGGAAGAACTTTTATAAGTTACTTTCACCACGAGTCATCGATGATTCCCCGTCACCTGCTTATCAACGAGTTGAGCTTCCAAAACTCGACTGCCCCTGGAAGAAAGAAAGTTTCGAGCACAGTGCTACAGGTTGCAGTGAAGACATAGGAGATAAGAAGAGAAAGTATGATAATCAGTATAGCGATTGGAAGAATATTGATAAGTTACTTGCATTACAAGTCAGTAATGAACCCTCATCATATGCATATGCATATACAAACTTGCAGCCATTAGTCCCCCAAAACGAAGTGCTTGAATGGTTTCCTGATTTCTAGTTTCTGCAAAATTCTCGGTCGGGATTCGAGAATACTCCACGCTACACGATAAAGAATTCAGGGAAGTATCACTATAGTTTCGAAATAGAATGGATGCATTGATGAACCATTCTAGACTTCCGTCAGAGGTATGCTTTTGCCTAATTAGATCATAGTACTGCCCTATGTTGGGGTAGATTGAATTGTTAATTTGCTTAATTTTGACTGTTTTTGTTATTTAAAAATTGTGAATGTCGTGAAGTTATTGGAAATTAACATTAATTGAAGTAGATGAATTTCGGCTCTTGTGGGTTAGTTAAATATCTGTCAATCTACCTTGTACAAGTGTTGTATAAAAATAAATTTTATCGAAGGAGATAATAGGTAAAATTTATGTTGGGGGTTTGTTGGTTTGGGAGGATAGGGTAGAGGAAATTACAATAAGGCAGGTTTTTAAAGATTGTAGTTCAAAAATCCAATATAAGATTTACTTATCCATAAACCAAATGATAATTCAACTAATTAAATAATGATCTGCAAACTTTCTAACTTATGTTTGCAGTCTTTGTTAATATTACTAACCGAATATATATGCATAATGTGGGTTATTTCAGGAAAATGTAAAAGGTCTAATATTTAAGTCACTATCATAAACACGTCGTGAAAGTCAACTTGAAGTGTGTCAGAAATAAAAGTCGTTTACAATACTTGGTGGAAACATATGACGACCGCAGTAGTGGATACATATATTTTGAATTAGGGGAACACAATCAAACTTACAAAAAAATTGTAAAAAAAAAAAAAATTAAAGCATTCAATATCTTATTACAATTGTTCTCTATGTATTCTCATGTTTTGATAACCTTTCATAATTACATCATTTTCAATATTGTCAAATATATGATTCTCAATATATGAAATCAAACTATCGTTCAACTACTGAAAAGAGATTGTCAAATAATTGAAAGTCATGAAGGGAAGAAGAAACAAAACGAAGATGTATGTGATGATAGATATGAGCTTGTTGACTTGTTGTGAATTGTGTTTGTTGATCTTTAGACACGGGTTCAAAGTAAAGCTTACAAATAAAATCACAACTCTTCAGCAAATTGTATCTCCATTCTTAAAAGGTCAGATATTAGCATTACTATTTAGACTATAGCTGTTTTATTTTAAATTCATCATCTGTGTTATGGGAGGCTATTTGCTACATAAGGTTTCTATTCTATAAGAACAAATTCATGTGATCATAGCATAAATACAAACTCTTCATATTCTCATAATTATTTCAAACTGCCATTAGGTAACTATTAGTAAAAGTGCTACAAAATTAAGCATAACGATTTCATAATTGCCTAATAATGCATCCCCTAATTTGAATTTTTGACTAAGCTCCTAAAGTAAATCTCACAAATCACAAATCCCAAATCACAAATATATTTTCGAACTCCATGTGATGAGATACAGCAACAGTCAACGGAAGTAAATGCCAAAGCAAAACTAACGAACCGAACGGGAACTGGAAGCAAGGAAATAATGTTACTACCTTTGGTGGACTGGCGGTGGCGTACCGGCCGGTGAACCGACAACAACGGAAGCAATCAGCAGTAGAAGGGCCACTTCATTTTGGTGCTTTTGCAGAGCAGGCAGTCAGGTAGCAGTGACTAAATTGAATCACAGGAGGCTGAATCCGATGGCGGAAGGGAAGTTTTTTTGCAGAACGGTTTTGATTTCCAAGGGTAAATGAGGGGCTCTTCTGCTTCAGTAGAATCGGTTTTGCAAACCTAAATCTGGTTCTTATTCATTAAAAAATCAATTTTAAGTTGAAAGTTAGTTGGTTACTTGACCCACCAGGGTCCACTGTGGGTCCGTCAGTGAATGACCCTAAGGTATTTAAAAATACTAAAAATTTATCATTTGAAAAGGCGAGGACATGTCTATAAAAATTTATACTAGTTCTAGTTGCATCGTTTGAGAGGAGATTTTCAAAGTTGAAGTTGATAAAATTCATCGTCGATCTAACGATGTCATAAGAAAGATTAAATGGATAGACTGCGGTGTATATTAAAAAAGAATTTTTAAATCAAATTAATTGTAATAGTGTAATTGTTGATTTTTTTGTCAAAAAATTTAGAGTAAATTTAATTTAGACATTTGAAAGTTTTTTTATATTATTTTTGCAACTTTGAATATTTTTATTTTATAATATATATTTTTAAACTATGCTTTTTGTTCAAGATTACTTGCTAGAAACAGTAGAGAAATAAGAATAAAAGAAAAGTACAAGAATAGGTTTCTAAAGCCTTAGAGTGAACATCTCGATGCATCAAAGTTTGGATAAGCCTATGATTTCTCCGGATAAAGCATGTGCAAGGTGAGACTTCTCTTTGTAATCCATGTACATAAGTCAATACGTAACCACATTACGCGCTCTTTAAATATGGGAAAAAAATTTCGTATATTTTTACCAACAGCAAAAAAATTACTTATTTAACATTTATCGGACTATAACTATGCAAAACTAAAAATGATTTATTTCTTATCAACCGGGACCATGAAACATTCACATAGCGAAATATTAAATATTGGTTCAATAATGTGAGGTGAGTTTACCTTACTGTTTTCAGTTTTCAATTTGCGAAACACTCGAAACTTGTTTTGGTATGATATTTTTGAAAATTCATTTCCAAAAACAAGCTTAAAACTTAAAATATAATACTCAAAATATATTTTTGACGTTTTGAAAATTTTCAACATGGAAAATAAGTGTTTGAATAAAGTTTTATTTAAATAAAATTCTAAAAAAAACTAAAAACTCCAAAAAAATAATTAAAAAAAGTATGATAAATTCTTAAAAAATTTGAAAAAATAATATTTAAAATTCTAAATTTTTTTTTTTAAAATTCAAACTCATAATGATTATTTACATAAAAATTCTAAAAAATATAATTAAACAAACACAAAATTTTCTCAATCCACGTCATTCTTCAAAAAAATATAATTAAACAAACACATAAAAATTTTCAATCCACGTCAATAATTTTATTTTCTATGTTTTGCCAACTCCGTTTGTTATTTGATTTTATTTTACTTTGTAGCTGAAAAAAATATTGTAAAATCACAAACTTTAAAATGTATATATTATTTGATAGTATATTAACGTATATAAAATTGTTCTTATTTGCTGAATAATTAAATTTCATGAAATAAATTATCATTATATAATTTATCAAAATTCTAAATCAAATATATTTTCTAATTTTCTGTTTTAAGAAACAATTTTTAGAATAATAAACAAAACGCGATTTTAGAAATCTTAAAATATACCCTCAAAATATAAAATTAAAAATAAACTCAAAATTCAAAATGAAAATTACATACCCAACTGCTGTTGTTCGCATGATAATTGTGGAAACGAGCAAAAGTCTTTTAATAGTTTACAATATTGACATGTCATAGTCGTGTACGTTTAGGATAAAACTTTAATATCATACTAAAACATTGTATGATTGAGACAATGAGCCATACTTTTGTATTAATGAAATATATACGTAAAATGTATTATTCTTAAACTATTCAATATTTATTTTCTCGTAAGATATAAATAGAGGAAACAAATTAATAATAATTAGCCACTATTTGACAATTATTATTTGGATAAAATTAAGTTTTGAATAATAATTTTTTTAAGGATGGAGTACATTTATCGTTGAAATTCTTTTTGAGTTGTCTTGAATTCTTTCTACATTTACTGTTCTTCTTCTTGATAGTTCCACCAATATTATAAACATAATTGTTTTATTTTAGTTCTTTCTGAAAAATATTTAGGTGATAATAAAATCATGAGGAATGTATTGAAAATTCACGACTTTGAAATAGAATAAATCAATAAAACACGAAAATTTCAAAATTGGATTGGACTGTCCAGTTCAATAATATGATAGTAGGGGTGAATACGACTCGGTTTGGACGATTTATGACAAATTTTCAAACCAAAACTCTTAAAACGGTTTGAAATTTTTCCAAACCAAAACACTTCGATTTTTAAACCAAACCAAACCAATCCAAACCACTTTTTTCGGATTGGTTCGATTTAAAATCATGGTTTAAAAAGGAAAAAAAATAATATATATCAAATAAGATAAATCATAAATATTAGTCTAAAATTTCATGTTATAACATAAATAGTATCTTTAAAAATATTACTAACGGAAGTTCTATAATTACACTGCAACAACTGATAGAAACATCATAACATTTTACTCAATACTAATTGAAGCCATATTTGTGATTGTAACATATAATTCATTCTTCCCATAAAAATAAGAACACAGTACATGAATTTATTAATTATAGTTAAATGATATAAAATAATTAATAAAGGAAAATGAATCTAAAGATTAAATATGATAATACAATTGGATAACTTTTTGTAAACCATCCAACATTTCTACCACATCCAAATATTGACAAATCAGTGGAGGTTCATCGTTATTATGCAACCAAATTCTAGGATAAATCAATATTTCAATTATATTTACACTCAACGAACTCCTAAATGAATTAAAAATATAATCACTAGTTGGAAATGTAGGCTCATAAACAATTGTGGATAGTTGAATTGCATACACATCTTTAGCAACTTGGAGAACAATCTTATACTTATTTACATACAATTTCCACTAAAGTAATATGTCAAAAGGCTCATTGTTCACATATTCAAAATGATCATTTAAGTAATACATCAAAACATTCTAACAAATCAACAGTAAAATATAAAAACTAAGTTAAAATGTAAATAATTAATTGAGTGACGTGATCAAAAAATTGAGCTGTAAATTAAAAAAAAAAAAAATTGTCTGTTAAAAATTTAAGGGAATCCAATACAAACTAGAACAAAACAACATTAATATCAATAAATTATAGTAAACAATTATTTGGAAAAACTGACTTAAAAAAATTTAGCCGAACTTCGAGAAAATTATTAGTAGAAGGAAAAGAAATGTGTAAGATTGAATTAAAATATAAAACTAATTGTTTATTCAATTATAATGGGTGATCGATGAATATGATTAAGTAGCCGTTGTTCAATATTTCAC
>CAIGRB010072260.1:0-15051 GCA_903798255.1 Fraxinus quadrangulata | reverse complement strand
TTTTCAATTATTATTATTATTATTATTATTATTATTATTATTATTATTATTACTACTACTACTACGTGAAATTAAATCAAACAAATTTAAAAAAAAAAAATCATTTTTTTAAATCCAACGCACCCCTTCAAAGAAAAACAAGAATTCTACATTTTTTTTCGGTTCATCCCAACAATGGTCACAATCACATTTTGCACGTCCATTTCTATATCAATATTATTCACCATTGGTAAACATAGAAACAATTGCCAATATTTTATTTACTGTTGTGAAAAGAGAGAAAGAAAGAGAGTATAAATTAATGGACTTGTGTATAGCATAATGAGAACTAAACCTTCATATTTATAGGAAAATATTAGGAATACAATGATAATAATTTTTAGGGTTGTAGGAGTACCATTGTCATTCATTAATAAACTTATTATTTACAAGACTTCCCCTTAAATGATATATTATGAAATATTTGCCTCATTAAAGCATTGTTTGATATAAATTCGATGGGACAAAAAAATCAAATGAAGGAAAAAAAACGTACAGTTATTTTGGAAAAAATAAATGTTGCATAATTAAAATCTTACTAAGAAAACCTAATTGGACAAAATCTAAACGAAGGAAAAAAGAATATAACTATTCCCCCTAATGTTGATTACTAAAAATTTTTGAGTTAGCGCATTTAAATTTCCTAAACCAATTTCTTGAATATAGATGTCGTTGGTGCTATTGCGAATAAATCAGTGAAATTGTCACTTGAGCAAATTTGTTGAATATCGATGTCATCATTTTTCTAAAACTTATGTGTATGAAAGAATTTTGGAGAAATATATTGCGTCCTATCACCTTTGATATATCCTCATTTGAGTTGTGCAATACAAGCTGCATTGTCTTTATACAAATTGTTGGACCATTTTTTGTTGAAGTTAATTCGCATGATACTTGGATATGATGTGACATGTTCCTCGACTATATACATTCTCGATCCGCTTCATGGATTGCAATAATTTCAGAATAATTTGAGAATGTTTATATCAAAGATTGATTCACAGATCTCAATAATATAGCTGTTCCTCTATGTGTAAACACATATTCTGTTGATAATTTAGCTTTATGCGGATAAAAAAGATAACATGCATCTGTATATCCCACTAAAACAAATCCCGACTTTTGAGAATAAAATAATCTCAAATCAATATTACCTTTTATATATATAGTGTGTGTGTGTGTGTGTGTACAAATCAATGAATTAGTTCAATTCAATAATTTAGACATGAATTGTAAATCGAAAAAGAACAATGATATTTAATTATGAATAAAGAGTTACCATAAAGTCATTCTTTATCTTTTCATAACTCTATAATTGTATCTTGGACTTGGTTAAAGGGGAATTTCATGCACAAAAATATAAGAAAAAAAGGAAAAAAATATTTTAAAAAATAAAATAAATGACCTATGTCTTATCTTTCTTGTCTTTATGACCTCTACTATATACATGCGTGCTCTTGAAAGTTCAAATTAAGCCATATAATTATTATTTGAAAATTCATTTTTTACGTACCCATTTTAAATCATACATCCAAACAATAAAATATTTTACACGTAAATAATCAAATTTATTTTCTTATTTTTAACAATACATTTCCCTAAAAAAATTGATTTAAAATATATGCATATATTTTTTCAAATAATGACCACTAAAACAGGGGCTAAAACATAGGCTTTCTGCATAGATAATCAATTAATCACACCCAATGCATAAAGTACAAACACATTCGTGTAAAATTAAAAGTTATGCTTCTGTAGCCCACCGAGGTATATTCAAGTTGGCAAATGATGGGCATTGTTGAGCTTACAATTCTAGGATGGGGAGTTCAAATCTTGAATAGAGCAATTAAGTGATGTAATACTCATTTGTGGGTGAAACAGTTTGGTGATATAATATTCATCAAAAGTTCCAATTAAATTTAAATTATCAATATAAATTGTCACAATTGCAAATCTAATATTTGTTTTCTTTATAAAAACACATGGACAGATATTGTCATTTTTATAATCCTCTTTCAACAAATATTCGTTAAGGTGAGTATACCATATTCGTCAGATTGTTTCGATCCACTTAACTATCTTTGCAATTTAATTGGGAACATGTTTTCAAGCATGTATCATTTGTTCCTATCATTTTAAGTCCTTCGGGGACTTATATATATATCTCTCTCTTTCTCTCGCTCTCTCTCTCTGTGTGTGTCTAGTGAACTATAAAAATAAGCAGTTATTACATCTATAAGACGAATATCGAGCATTTGTGACACGAACAAACTAATTAAACCCCTGTTTGACACCTATTTTTTTCTCATTCTCATTTTTTTCTCTCTTTATTTCAACCACACATTCTGTCAGTAAAATAATATTACATATAAACCCAAAAATTTTCCTTACTTTTTAACCACACCTTCTTCTATTAATCACTATTCCAAAATTTATTCTTCTTCAAAATGGGTGTCAAACAGGGTCTAAGAATCTAAAAATAATGGCATCCATTATCGGAGAATTTATTTCCTCATAATTAATTCTTGGTCTTCGTGAGAAACCTTGAGATAGGAGTCGGGTTTTGTATTTTATAATTTCACTATTTTCTTTTCTCTTTCGTACAAAAACTCATTTCCTGCATGAATTACATTTTTAGACATTCGAACTACAAGTCCAAACACTTTTTGTTTCTCTGATGAATTCAATTCCGCCTGTATGATTTTTTTCCATTTTGGCTAATCATTTCTATGTGACAGTCTTTAACAAATTGTGGTTCAAGATCCTAATTTTGCATGATATCAAGAGCCACGTTAAATGCAAAAATATTGCTTATAACAACATTATTTTGTTCTTATAATATATGAGATAACATATAATTTATTGAAATCTCGTTATTTTCGAACACTTATGGTTCTTTAGGAATTATATTTTCAATATTTGATTAATCAATATTTTCTAATATTTCTTCTGAAGTTTTGGTTGATTTTTCTCATGTACCTTTCTTTTTCGAGGTACAGAGTCTTTTGAACCAATTGGTTGACCACGCTTCTGGTTTATTTGATATTCATTTGTTGCAGTAGATTTTTGTTGGAATATTTTCTGTAGGTATATAATTTTGTCACATTTCTTGTGTCAACAAATATATCGGGTAATTGATTTGCAGCCTTTTGCAGACGAATGATTTTTTCAACCTCTTGCTAACATTGATTGTTGCGGGGATTAAAGTGAGATATAGTTCTTTCATTCCAAGAAATTTTACCTTATTTTTCAAGCTTTAGTTTTTTCCTTCCCAAAGTTTGGAAAGTCATTTCATCAAAATGACAATCTGCAAAACGTGTAGTAAATAAATCACCAATTAAAGATTTAAGATACCTAATAATAGATACTGAATCAAAATCCACATAAATCCAAACTCTTCATTGGGGACCCATTTCAATACGTTGTGGGGAAGGGGGGGGGGGTTTGAAATAAGGCTTGGACAGCACAATCAAAAATCCGTAGGTGAGAAATAATATGTTCATGACCAAATGCAAGTTGCAAATGTGAATATTGATAATAGACAGTTGGTCATTTACGAATCAATGATGCGACTGTAATATAGCATGACCCCAACAAAAATTGAGAGTTTTGTTTTTATAAGTAATGGTCTAACAATAAATTGTAGACGTTTAATAAACGACTCCACTAAATCATTTTGTTTATGGACATGCGCAACTGAATGTTCAATAACAATTTCAATTGACATACAATAATCATTGAATAATTGTTATTTAAATTCACAGTATTGTCAAGATAAATAGTCTTGATTGTCAATAGTCGGGGAATTGCGCTCGTAATTTTTTTATTTGAGCAAGCAGTCTAGAAAAATCTACATTTTTAGTAAAAAGTGGGCAAACATGGGACCATTTAGTACGAAAACCGATTAATACTATAAAATAACGAATTATATGTCCTTGAATTCTTTTCAAAAAAATTGAAGATTCAATATTGATATTTGTAGTTAAAGATCTAATGATTAACTTGCCCTACGAACAAGCTACATATGAATAATCATTAGGTGAGTTGTTATTATTCAGAGCATCATTATAGCTCCAGATGTCCAAATCGATCATACCAAAGTATAAAACTTTTTGAACCAACGATGGGAGTGCATGGAGTTTTTCTTTTATTTGCTTCTAGTCAAATACAAAAGAAATTATGCAAAGATATTCAATATTATTTTTTTGCATCGTCTCAATATGATATCCATTGCAGCGGATATCTTTAAAATTAAACAAATTTCTTCAGAATTTTCTATAATAAAGTACATCGTCAATGTATAACTTTATACTATTGGTAAAATAATGCAAATTCTTCCAGAGCTTTCAACGATATTCGATACGCCTAATATTGTATTAACATTAATTCCTACTAATGTAAAGTCTAAAAATATTTTTTATCTTAAAGAATAGTATAGTTGCATTGTCAATCAAGAGGTATTTTGACAATTCATCATGAATCTATAAATATAACAAAAAAAAATATATTTTTAAAAAAATTGAACTTGTATTCAAAAGAAGTAAACATTATTCAATATTATGAAATTATCGAAGCATAATAAATTTCAAATTTTGCGAAAAAAAACATATATCTAACTAAATTTCTAAGCTAAAGGGAAATACTAAAAACATAAAAAGTAAATTAATCTATATCTTCCATCACACCACCTCCAATCAAATGGTCAATATTGTTATTTTGATCAGCAAAGAAATCATAAACATCCAAATGAGTCACATCAATTAAACCATCATAATTTACAAAATTTGTCTCCACTTTTCCAAAAGATGTTTTATCTTACGATAGGTATGTGTTCAATGTCCTTTCATTCTATATCTAAAACAACTTTCTTCGTGCTCCTTTTTTAATATGTTACTTTTGTTTGTTTTGTGCATTTTGAAATTGTTGACTTCTTGTTGCTTGCTTTGTTGATTATTTCGTCCATGGTTTATTCCATGTCCACGTCCACGCCCTCGTCTTGGTATTGCATTTGTTTCAGGCAATACAGTACTATTTACTTCAGGCAATGATACAAAATCAGTTGGATATAACCCATATTTTTTCATCAGCAGTTCATTATTTTGTTCAACTACAAGCAGACAAGAATGAGTTCTAAGTACTTTTTGAAACCTTGCTCTCAATATTACTGCTGCAGGAACACATTTGAGGCATGAAAGGTGGAAAACAATTTGTCCAACATATCTTATCGACGATTTTTTCCCTACACAAGGTCAATTTTGAACATATTCTGAACAGTTAGAATTGTACTTATCAACAGTTTTAAAGTCTTGCAAACGAAGGTGCATCCACTCATAGCAGGTTTTGGAGAGGACTATAATTCTGTTATGATTAAATCTTTCAATTAATTTTTTTCAAATAACCTTTGGATCTTTCTCAATAAGGTATTCAATTTACAATCCATCATGGAAGAAAGATAAGTGCTCTTGTACGATTCTACAAGAATTATATCATTCTTTTATTGTCTCCTCCTGACCTTTTGAGATAAGATGGATATCAGGCCCCCATGATAGACAGTTTTTGCTAGATATGTCAAGTGCGGCAAACTTAAGCTTTATGATGTTTACCATTTAATTAACTACACAATAAATCAAAAGAAAATACAATTAATTTCGAAAAATATTATTAAAGATCACATAATTGTTAATTCTATAGAAGTCCGGGTAATGTTACACTTTTGTAAGCAGTTGATCCAAAAACAAGTATAAAAGTACTCGAGTTAAACTCGATTTTCTTGAAGTTTGTATTCCGTGTCCAAATTTTTAATATACTAGACAAGATTCAAATATAGAATGGATAATATTTTAACTTTTTTTTTTTTCTTCTTTCTGTGCTATTAAACTGTGTTACACAGTATATAAAATAATATTTTTTCTTTTTTAATGTTATTTGGTCCTCTCTAATTCATCTTACCATTCGTTTAGCTATTTCTTTGATACATGGAACTTGGGCAGTGTACGGAGGATTGGAGAGTATTTACCTATTGAATTTGCTCAAAAAATGGAATTTGGATCATTATTAATTTATAGGGTATTTTCACTTGTACATCAAGTGGTGTACATTAGGGGTTCCACCCCCCTCACATGAGGGGTGTGACCCACTAGAATAATATTTTTTTATTCGAGTGGATCCGGTAACCTCTGATATAGATCATGATGTACCACTAGCATTACCCTTAAATTATATCATACAAGGACTAACAATAATACAATTAGATTATTTCTCCAATAAAATTATTTGCCATCGAAATCTAGATTTGCCATAGGGAATGTGAATAAATTTATACTACAACGCATAAAATTATATTGCCAATGAAATTGGAGTCGATTATTTCAATTAGCTCGATACTATTTCTATGACGAAGAAAAATAACTATATTCTAGACATAACAGGATGATAAAGTACATGAATTATAAAGTTTTCCTCTGTAGCGTACAAGGACATAACAGGATGATAAAGTACACGAATTATAAAATACAAACAACCTTAATATCTTACAATCTGAATCTTAATGTCTTACAATCTGGATTCAGATATTGCTTATTTCTTGAATAGATCTTGAACTAAAGTTTTTTAGAGCAACTCATAGAGCAAAAGTTGTATGACACAATCAGCACCACAATAACCTGTTAAAAGGGTTTTTTTTAAGAATTTTAATGTACACAAACGCGTGAAAATCATTGTATGAACTTCTCACAATTAGATTTAAAAGGGTCAAAATTGAACTAAATAGCAAAATATTAAATTGAATATGTGATGGAGCAAATTGAACGTAAGTTCTTGTTTATTATATTATTCAATTTTACGTAACAAGAACACGAAACATTTCTAATAGAACAAAGTTGAAGAATCATCAAATGAATTGGCTACACATTTTTGTTCAGACAAGAAATTGGGATCCACATTTGGAGCAATATTTAGTTGTTGAAATTGGGTTTGATCACTTTGTGCATGATTACTGAGGAAGGCAATTTCTGCTTGGATTTTGGCTATTTGGCTTTGCACATTGCATATTTCTTGATGTAGAAGATTTATGATCCCCACGCATCCATAGACGGGATCTTTAATTCTGCGCTGAGCTTCATAATACAAAGAGTCCACTGCATCGGCCCGACGATACACTGGCAGATCCTGTTTCGACAGATTAGCCAAATAGAAAACATAACTTCAATGAAGTTCGACCGAAGAATTTATATATGTATATGCATGTAAACAATTATGTTACCTGTAGTATCTTTCCAATATTGCTAGCACCAAAGATTTTATGAACATAGGCAAATCTTTGTGGATTATTGGAAGGAAAATAAAGGGAGAAAATGCAATCTGAAGGGCATCTTCTTCTCAAATACTTGCACGCAGCACATCGAGTGGAAGCCATGGTTTTGAATTGGATTCTTCAAAAAATCCTATGAAAATACACTTTGACAAAGATTTTTGTCCAAATCTTGTGTTTTTTATGAAGAAAATCTAGTACAGGATTATGGTTTTATAATTGTTGGATTTGGACAAGGTACTTATATTAAGAATTAAGTTTTCTTAACGGCTATAATTTTTCAAAATTTTGTTTTGTTAGGTAAGTTACAATAATTGATTAATCTTGGCAAAAAATGGAGCATAATTTTTATATATATTATGACACGTGCAATCACAATCAATGGTCCCTTTCACCACAAATTAGTTTCTTATTTATAATAGAGACGTTAAATTAGGGTTAAAAACAGGAGATTACCAAGTTGTGCATGGAAAATGATACTAGAAAGGCATGTAATTTGCAGCCTATGCTAATTAATTCTATATCAATATGATGAAATAAAATAAATGAAAGATTAATTCGCTGTGGCCTCCTTCTTTGTAGATTATGCTTCATGCAAAATAACAACAATTGAGTACAAAAATGAAAATCTAAAGCGAGAAATTTAAATACCTGAGCAGAAAGAAATGAAATCCAATCATATCTTCATGTTTGATTATCATTAATTGAGGAGAAAAAAAAAAAGTTATGAATAGTTTTTTTAGAAGAATGAGTGATCAAAAAGTACGGAAAAATTTTTAGCATACGTATAAAATATTTTATTGTATAAATGTATGACTAAAAATGATTATGTAACAAACCACAAAATAAATTAATGAGAACAAGTAAATTTACATATATTAAAATAAGAATAATGATATGCAGTTCCACTGAGGATGCAAATCCAGTTTAAATGGCGTTAATGTAACATTAAATGATAAATTAAAATAAATAAGTCATTAATTCCACCTTTCATTTCACTTATTATTTAGCGTCACTTAAATTAGGATTGCAATCTCAATGGAGATAAATAACATATTAAGATAATTAGGACTCTCTCTCAAACACATTCGTGTGATAAGTCATATTTTCAACTAGAGATGACACTAAGAGCGTGTTTGATCACAATTTTTAAGAGACAATGTATTTTTTTTAATTTTTTGATGTGAAGTGATGGTAAATATATAATTGAAAAAGAAGGAAAAGCTATTGAAATGATGTAAAATATTATCTTATTGAAGAATGTATAATTGAAAATGAGAATGTGACTCAAAATGGGCTAAATAATTTTCAAAGCAATTATTTCTAGGCGATGACATTAATTAATTTTCTTATTTCAAAGCAATTATTTTCAACTGGAGATGCAACGTTCAGTTGAAAATATGACTCATCTCAAACACATTAAAATCTAAGCATCCCATATAAAAATAATACGATAATATAAAATAAATGAAAAAAAAAAGAGTTATATGGCCTAACGGTGGATCCAAGAATTCGAGTGAGCTATGTCGAATCCAAGTGAGCGTGCATGGCCGTCGAGCGGCCATCCAATATATGCAAAATAATAATAATAATAATCAGCAGAGCCAGCACAAGCAGCTACCATGACTCGTCGGGTGTTGGGTTTGCCCCTGATCTAACCTACTTCTTTGTACCTTATACTTGCAACAAGACAGGCTAAGTTAGAGGACTATTAAGCACAAATACATAGATACGGACATAAAACAAGGATACAGTACGATTTCAAGATTCAAATTTTGCCAAAAGGCTTCCAAAGTATATACAACAAATAAACTTTTCAAAAATAGATAATCAAATGATAAAACAATATGTCAAGCCTAAAACTCAGAAATCTGCTGCTAGAATCGCTATGGAAGGGTGACAGCAGGTGAATCTTGGTACCCCGTGATGCTCGTTATTCTTATCCGTGTAATTGGCTGTATTAAGTTGAAACATAAAACGTGTTACATAATTTAAGACATCGACAATAGTTTACATATAAAAAACAAAGGATAAACTAAAACCACAAATATGTTTGTGTAAGTTCTAAAAATTTATCTTTTCACAAATTCTCTAATTACTAAGCATGGTGCTCAAAGAACCCAACAAATCATTTTTGTTTTTGTAAATATACATTCTGTACGAAACATCCACTTTCAGAAGTACATATTTGCCTAATAATTTCAGTTAAATGCATATTTGATAAATTAACTTTAACCTTACTGTCTGAGTAAGAATTCAATTATACAGATAGGAAATTACCTGTCTGTGACCAATGTTCCTTCGGTAGTTCTTTTTCTTCTTATACTTGAAGACAATGACTTTTTTATCCAACGTCTACAAGAAAATAGTTGTGCCAAATTAAAGCAGGAGAGCGTCAAAAATGAATACTAAATAAAGAAACACTCCCCCAGAACTTTATCATACCTGTTCTTCAACAATTGCATGGACTGTCGCATTGGGCACAATTGGTTTTCCGATGTAAGTGCTTGTTTTAGTTCCTACCAGTAATACCTTATTCAAGGTAATCTGCCCACAAAAACACATTGACATTGGTATCTCAGTTAAAAAATACACACATATATTTCATCATTTTTTTGGGAAATGACTAATAGGTAAAGACTTTACATTCTATTATCTTGCAAAAGCTGATAGTAATATCTAAGTGGAATATTTGCACCCTTCGAAAAAAGGCATAGTACATTTGTCATTATCAGTGTGATGCATGTAACACGTAGAATAACAAAATTGGAGATTTGCTATTTTTTGAAGTTACTCATCTGCCATCAGCACTCTTAACAATGTTACCTAGTACAGAATTTCTCGATTAGCAAAATGTGGTTGTTGCAAATTTGCTTACTAGTGTGGTATGCTAATGGCAGTGTTCTAGAAAGCGTAAAGCGTGGTTAGACGTGGAGGCAAAACTTCAAGTTTTACGAGCTTAATTGAGCCTAGGCAAGAGTGTAAAAAAGAGTATTCTTATTTTTAATATTTTTTAAATTTTTAATCATTTTAAAAATCATTTAATAATTAAAATAATGGATATCAAACATCTAAAATTATAAAATACTATAGTTACTTAATAATTTCTATCATTAGTCAATTATATAATCTTTCAAGTTTTCGAAATGCAAAAATTAGATTATTTTTCATAGTTTCAATTTTCAGCTAGACAAGTACTACTTAATAGATTTATGAGAATTTCATACATACTTTTGGAGTTTGCAACAAAATAATGATTCTCAAGATCATAATTATAAAATGTAGATAGTGCCATAATTTAAATCTTATTTAACTATTTAGATAAAGTCATTTTTTACTTTTGTACGAATAAAATCTTTTAAAAACATTAAATTAAAGTTAAAAGAAAAAAAAAAAAAACCAATAAGCTAAAGTCAAATAAAAGACTTGAAAAAAAAGGAAAAATATAAAAAAAACTAATAAAACGCGCCTAGGAAAGACAAAAGAAAGGAAGGAAAAAACTCAAATCATTTAGGATTTAGAAAAGCGTCTAAGTGTGAAGCGAGGTATTTTGCCCGAACTTCGAGCTTAGGCAAGCTTTTTAGAACATTGGCTAATGTAAGAAATTGAAAGATTGTAGAATTTCTTGTCGTGATTTGCAAATATCTAAAGTGGTTGTTCATTGTTAAAAGACTTCCAGTTTGGAGAGCTCGTACAATCCATCCATAATATTTTGTACCTATTTTCACGATTTTTTAATGGTGTAATATATAGAGTTTTAATTATTTCCCATTTCGTCCTTCATTTTATACTACAACAAATTTTAATTCCTATTATATCCTTTTATTTCTTAATTATTTTATTTTTTATATTTTTTTCATTTGAATATTATTTTTATTAGCATTTATAATAAATTGCAATCAAGTAATAAATAATAACTCTTGAATTTTAATGAGTAATATTATTTTAATGTGAACTAAAGAATGGGATTGGCAGGGGGTGGGAAGGGAAGCTATAAAAAAAGTGGCATAGATAAATTTGCTATTTCAAATCAATGGGAAATCAAAAATTCAGAACGACCACTCAACTTTGCCAGTTCACTAGGCTTTTACTGATTTCCAGTAACCATTATTTAGGGTTGAAGTGGAGATCTTGAATTTGGGTTAATTACAAATATTTCCAGGGTCAGTGGAAAATGATCTGGAAAGAGGTTGTTAATTATCCAGCCAATAAACATAATAGTATTAAATCTAAAACCAGAATTTCGAATACCTGAGGGAACAGACATGAGAATTTTGTCATACGAGGCATTTAAAACATATAGCATGACCGAAAACGAGAAGATCAATGGAGAATTATGTGATTCCAAAAAGTAAAGCTTTCTTAAATCATCTCCATTTCAGTTCATTAGAAAGAAGGTACAGTGATCACTTTTGGGTGGCTTTTGGTCTGGAGGGACACAGTTTCCATTTCCATATATTCCAAGTCTGATCTAATATCTTCCAAGACCTAATTTTTCATTTTACCCCTTGCAGAATTTCTAGATAAAACACCAAAATCACTGACACGACAAACTCCCAAAACCCTTCACCAACTCTATTCAACCTTCCACTAACCCGATCAAGATCATAATCCGATAATCCATTAATTAAATGAAACAAATATTGATATATATCAATCCGATCCCGATTTGTTATAATAATATAGGCCTTGTTTGACCCCATTATAATGAGATTTTTGGAAATAATATATTTTGGAATAGTAATTTTTGGAAGAATGTGTGGTGAAAAAAGAAGGAAAATATTTTGACCTACGTGTAATATTATTTTATTGGAGAATGTCTAGTTGAAAAGAAAAGAGAAAAATGCATTAAAACGTTAATGGGGACCAAACAATGGCATAATATATTTTATATATTATCGCATAATCTATTACACTTTTTTTTTTTTTCATTTTGAAAATTGTATTATATTTTACAAATAAATTTCAAATAATAAATAATATTTTTGCTTTTATTGTTCCCAACTTCCTACTTCCTACATCGGATACTTACTAGAATAACTTACTAGAATATCACATGATTTGCAATCTATAAATAGGTGGACTAAAAATTGGATTAAAAAACTATCTAGCCTTTTAATTTTAGGCCTAGAAGTTGACTAATATAATATTTTCCTAATTTCTTCGATTTCAGATCGGATATCCAATAACATAGTAAATCGGATATAAATTTAACAATCAAATATCCATTGGATTATTGGATTGAATTGGATCGGATCTATTCTTATCGGATTGAATCGGATATGGACATATCCAATCTATTTACAACCCTATTTGCAGGTCACCATCATCAATGCCTCAACCATATTAACATGCAAACTCCACAGCTCGACCATAAAGTTCTTACTATCATCGTCCATGATACATCTCCATCACTACATGCATGTCTGTACGCAATAATGAACAAAACTCGACAACATAATATGTAAGATTTTAACTTCTTTTCTTTCCTTAATAAAATAAAGCTATTTAATCATCCCTACTGAACATGTTCTAAGTACCAACAGAGTTCATTTTCAGTGTCAATAATCACCTCAATCACCAGCAACATCTCTATTGTTCGACCACCATAGCAGCCATCTCACCATCCAGTAGGAAACATGTTGTGCAACACAATCATTAATTGACGAGGTTATCAAATGAGGACTGAATTCAGCATTGGCTGTTGTTGGTTTTAATGGAGGCAGTGGCGTTTAGCATATAGAAAGAAAGAGAGAAAATACCATAAAGGGGTATTTCGTTGTTTGATTATTTGTTTATTCAGCCATTATTACTGTGTATCAATAACAAGAATGAATCAGCATTAGAATTCAGATAATTGTTCCTGTCTTCCTTTCCCACTTCCCATCCAAAACAGAAGATCTGGCTTTGCTTCTAGGTAATTCAAATCTGACTTTAGTTGTTCGCAACTTATACAAACCAATACCTGATAATCAGCATATTGTGGTACTAAAAATGATATTTTGACTCGTCGACAAATCTGCATGTATATAATCAATTATCTATTGTTGATCATAGCCTCCTGCATTTTGATTTAAAATTTCTAGATTACTTATCTACACCCCCCACCCCTGGTAGAAATTTTGCTGATAAAGATGACCTACCAAAGATTAAAGAAAGTGATTAGACAACAAAATAGAACAAAACAAAACTGCGGTTTAAGATTGCTAGTTCAGTCAGGTAGATACTGCTCAAACATTAAATGAAAACAAACTTGAAACACCAATAGGACAAATGTAAATGGAGAAACAAGAATAATCACATATATAAAGGGTAGGCATAGGTAAGACAATGAACAAATTAGATTAAAATTCTTAAATTTTTCATCGCTTAGGCTTACTTTATCATTCACGTTTGCTCCTTTAAGCCTCTGAGTATAGATAAAACGTCCTGGAAAAACAATATATTGCCGAGATCCCACCTGTAAGAGTAAAAACCAAGTTACAAGTCAAATATAAAACTCACTATGAACATCACCAAATTATGTTTTAACCTTCAAAATTTTGGTAATAACTTTAACATTATATCAATAACTCAACAATAGTACAATAACATTATATCAATAACTCAACAATAGTACAACCCTCTTCTGCACGAACAGAAACCAATATCTAGCAAAAATATAGCACCATGGCAATTAAGTCTAATATATTACTCAAAATTAATCCAAAGTAAGTAAATTCAAAAGAGACAACAGTAGTAGCATATATCAAAGAAAAAAGGCATTCGAAAACAGTATAATCACAGTAGTTTAAGGCAAAATTACATTTGTTTATGGTACATGGAGTTTCATATCTTGAGCACAGGCATCAATAGATCTTTATTTCTTTTACTTTTCGAGAAGGTAAAATTTCAAATGCCTACCCATATGAATTCAAAATTACTCATTTTTAAGCGTTAGTACAAGTACTCAATTTTTTAACTTTTACCACAAAAAAAAAAAGAAAAAAGGAAAAGAAAAAAGAAGAAGAAGCAAAAATTAATGGCATTGCCCATATAGATCATGACAAAAATATTTAATTTTTCACCGGTCAAAAAATTTCTTTTGAAGGAACCCATCATTGTATCAACTCAATCAATCCAAATACACATAGCAGAATAGATGCAAATACCACGAACACCAAAAATTATCCCTGAAGATTGAAATTTCCAAATGTAGCATAAAAAAATACACACACATATATTCATAGTACTACTCACCATGACAACTGCAAAGACTTCTTCGCGTTTAGTTTCTGCTTCTGAAGTTTCAACAGTAGGCTCAATTTCCGTTATGGGCTCAATTTCCGTTGTGGGCTCAATTTCAGGCTCAGCCAAAGAAGGGGCATCTGTCTGTGAGAGTTTGGGTACAAAAAATGGCTGTTTCGGCGAGTCGAGTCTCACTGAAGAAATAGAACGTGAGAGAAAATTGAGATTAGTTTTTAAGGATGGAACGGAAGATTTCTGCTTCCTCGATAGTGTTGATGTTGCAGAGAGAGAAGAACAGAGAGAAAGGCTCGCCATTGTAGACGGCAGAGTGCGTGCGTTTGTGTCTTCCTTTGGGTTTTTTGAGTGTATTGGGAAGCCTATCCTATCTGTTCTAAGTGAAATGACTGTTTTGCGCCCAACGTGACATTATTGAGAGGAAATTACATCTGAAATTAAATTACCAATTTCATAAATCC
>CAIGRB010072249.1:0-26906 GCA_903798255.1 Fraxinus quadrangulata | reverse complement strand
CTATTATATATATTAAAAGTGTTTATGTCCAAAGTTGATTGGATCTAAAGCATAATACTTACATACAATTCATATTGTACGTGTATGCTAATTCTCATATATGTAAATGACATTCTATTACTGGGAATAACACGGATGCTATATCAAAACACAGGTGCAAAATCTTTATAGAAAATTCTCAATTAAAGAACTTGGATCACTTCATTATTTTCTTGGTATTGAGGTCTCAAGAACAAGAGATGGGATGTATTTATCAGAAGAAAAGTACATTGCAGATATTCTACAAAGAGCCAATCTAGAACTGTCAAACCTCTACCGACACCAGCAGGTACTGGACTTCAACTATCAGAGGACAAATGGAAATTGCTAGCAGATCCAAAAGAATACAGAATTCTTATTGATGTTTTGCAATATTTGTTCATAACATGCATTTATTGTCAAACAAATTAAGACAATACATGCATCAAAGAAGTGCAAGTGGAACAAAAGCAAAAAACAGTCATTTAGTGTGACAATTTGTGACGTCGGACAGAATAGTGATTATTCTGTAGACTAATTTTACCAAGAGATTCACAAGAAAGAACACAAGATTAACGCCGAAAACACAGAGAAAATGTCTCTGAAATTTAAAGAACTTTATTATATCCAACAATCATGAAAATGAGTCTATAAGTCGGATTTTATAGCAAAAATTCGAATTTTATCAAAATGGCAAAATTTCAAAAATCACGCAAAATTAAAATAAGTAGTCTGCGAAAAATCTAGCCCAAATCGAGTTAAAAATCATCTTCAAACATACAATCGAAATATTACTAAAAATAACAAAATTTAACTAAAAATAATAATTCGAAAAGGAAAACAGCGGAATTTGAGGTTGAAAACTACACACACCGAGCAAGTTGGGTGCCCACGANGTCACAATCACCAAAATTACTCGATCACTTGTCATCCTTACGCTGATCTGCCAACTCATGATATTTTAGAGTCATTATTGTGTTATCTGACAACTCAACATCTGACTCGAACCCTCCTATATCAATTTGGCTGTAATTTCTCTAGCAACAAATCTAGTGTATCATTCCACAACAAAGCACAGGGACTAGTTTCTTGGAAAGAAGCTTCAAATCAACTTCATTCCTTCAAGCGAGCAGGTGACATATGAGTTTGCAGAGGCCTTGAGCCAACCACGGTCAGGTTTGAGAATTAATGGTTGAATAACCAGCAAAGGAGTGTACTATGGTTGAATAACCAGCAAATGAGTGTATTTTGCTGCCACAAAACTTGGTCCATGCTTCGTATAGATTTCTCAGACCTCTTTTTTTTTTTCCTACTCTTTTCAGTCACTTTTTTTTTTTAAATAAAATAATGTTGACTAATGACTCATAATTTTTTGTTGGATTTTAAGGGCAAAAAAAATAGAGAAATCAACACAAGTATTTAACGTGCTTTGACGATGTACCTACGTCCACAAGGAGCGAAGCGAAAAATTTATTCAGTACGAATAATAAAGTCACATCATTAATATTTAAACTAACACTAACTCTAGCCTAAGCCCAGACAAGACTTTAGGATCCATGCAAAAAAAATACACATGTACCGTACCGTGGGACATTGCCCTCGCACCACCAATCTATTCAGCATCCTTAGCAAACAAAATATAAATTAAACCCACAAGAAGATGCCGTCGCGGACGACATCGATTAATTTAATCCAGTAAACTTATGTTCCAATCTATATGAGTCACATATATAACATTATTTTAAAAAAAAATTAACTACACATTCTTCAAAAATATTATTTTTCACAAAATTTACATCAAATGAACCCTTATTGAGGCACTTATATTCATTAGGGAACCAAAATCGAGGCAAAGTATTTTCAATGGTTTTGGATGCTTTTGTGACAGTTTTCTGCAACTGTAAAATCTCAAATTCCTTGTAGTGAGAAGCTGAATTGCTTGTTTCAACTTTTGTGCAGTGTTACGGCACTTAAGAGTGAAATACCAGGCGAGGTTCTTCAGCTTACTTTTACGATCATGTTTGGTATACGTATATCATGATTTACACTTCGCCACATGACAATATGTCATTTGATAGTTTTAAAAAATAATTTTTCATACAATAATTTTTTTACAACCAGGCAAATACGAACAATGATGTTAACCTTGAAATGTACAAATGACAAAATCCTACTTTTTATATCACTTACCTTCTCTAAGCTGCAACAATTTTAAGTCCACGTTGAATGTGAAGAAGTTTCAACTATTAGCCTTTAAGAATGTACATGTCCCTCTAAAATTATTAGTAACCTCTAAAAATAATAGTAGCGAAACATATGAATGATAAATACAAAAGAAAAATAATATGAATGTGTGAATAAAATTAACGTTTGATTTTAATTGAATAATAATATAAATTATTAGTAACTTTGTAGAAAAAACGAACATATTGTAGATTTTGCCGTTGTTTGGTCTAGCTAAACATTTGAATTAAAATTCAAGCCAAAGTCAATAATTAATTTCAGTCACATATTTCATAGGATCCATTACTTTTCAAGTACGCATTCCATTAATTTTTATTAAAATTTATTAAAAATCTAATTTTTATCTAAACCAGACAGACAGGGTCTTAAGAATGTTCAAAATTCTTTGAAATTTTTTTAAGTGGAATAATAAACTAGGACTTGGGTCTTTGAGTTGGGTTCACTTGTCGCTGCACTTATGATATCCACCGCCTACTTTGCAGCTTGCACGGCATTTGTTTATAGTTCGTAGTTTGCAATTGACTCTCTTGGTAAATTTATTCATTTATTACTTTTCATTTTTCATTTTTCCTTTTTCATGTTTAAAGAAATATAAATTAGAGACTAAAGTACCTCCTACTTAAAGTGGCCGCAGGTATGTCAAGTGATCATCTAACAGAATTTTGGATAGTTTCAATCCAATTGGCCTTACGGGGGGTGGAAATGGGTCGAATCGAGTCGATTGGGCCCTATTGTCCATGAGCTCGGCTCGTGCTTAAAAATTGTACATGAACAATTTGTTACGTGTACAATTTTTCTAAAAAAAAAAATTAAAAACAGTATTATAAAATAATATGGTTAAATTAAATATCACTTACCCAACAACATGCGATGTTGCAGTCGAAAATGAGCATCATGTTAATCATTCACGAACATTAATAATTCCAAAATATCTTCTTTTAGTCGACTCTTGACCTGAGACAAAACTCTCTTACACGCACTAAAAGCAAACTCCGAGACTACAGTGCTAACCGCAGGTGTTAGTAAGTCTTTTGCAATCGCAGAAATTACTGGCAATCATCGTTCTTATTTTCGCCAAAACTCGATAACTTCTTCAAAACTTATTTTTAATTGTTTTATTATTAGGCATATTATGATTAAGATAATCAAATAATTCAACAAGCAATGTATTTGGACTTGCGTTCGATATCTGATTAAATGAAGTAGACATACTACTACTAGAGGAACATATTGCATCATACTATACGTATTAATGTCTTCAAATAAGTTTAATATTTCAAGATTGTCTTCTTTAATATCAGAGCGAGGAGTAGGTGCAGAGGGTACCCGACTAACATTTGCACCATTTCGTTCTGTATATAATTCATACATTTCACGTAAAATTTGTTCTAAATTTCTATAAGTGATAGATGTATTAAATGTTAAAACTTTTGAAAACTGATCAATTATATATTTGGTACCTGATAAATTGTATCGATGATCCATGATGCATGCTAAGAAAAATAACATAGGAAAGTCTTCCCATTATTTCCTAAACTTTAATTCCATAAAATATATAATTTCACTAAAATTTGGGTCATTTTTATATTTATGAAAAACCCTTGTAATTTTATAAAAACATTTAAACACCATACAACTAGTAGGATAGTACACTCCAAATAAAATATTTGTAGAATTATAACCTTGTCAAAAAAATTTAATTTTAAAAGCTAAAAACCAATTTAGATTCATTCAAAATAGTGTCATTATCATTTCAGTTATAAAATATTCAAATCATTCGCATGATTTTATTAATAAGTGAAGTTTCATTTATACCCCACGTTACTAACAAATGTTTTTATATTGGTCACCCCAAATTCAACACAAAATTCATCGAGACTTGTTTTCTACTATGTGAAATCGTGATATATATACTAGTGCGTCCCTAATTTTTTTAATTTCATTCTTATTATGTTTCATATCATCCTACATAAAAAATAAAAAATATGACACACACAACAAATATGAAATAAATAACTACTGAAATCGGACTGTAGTACCCTATATAATTTATCGATAACTGTTTTATTAACACTAGCGTTGTTAAATGTAAAAGATCGAACTTTACTATTATCTAATAATACTTATAATAGCGTTATATATATTGTTAGCGTTGTGAGGGAACTCAATAATTTTAAAAGTAATAGTTTTTTTATGTAAATACCAAAATTGGTCTATATAGTGTGCAGTTGTAGTTAAATAACCTCTTTTATTGATTTCTTTCCCATAAATTCGAAGTTAAAGATATAAAACCTCCATATTTTTGCAAATTGGTAATCAATTGTTTCCTTATATTAAAGAAATATTCTATTATATCGGAACGAAAAGTGTTTCTACTTTCCACAACGTACATTGGTTGAAGATATTCTTTCACGCAGGAGACGAAATATTAGTTGTCCGCTATTGCTAGAGGTAACTTAGCACCGGCAAATAACTTCACCACTCCCGTTCGAACTTTCTCCTTCGAATATATCCACGCAGAAAGTGTCGTGGAAGCAAAATCGATGGTTGAACTACCAAATTACAGTTACGTCTGACTGACAGCAAGAAATCCATGTTTGGCCGTACGTGCTTTGTAGTGACGGTTGAGGTGGGTGATACCAATGCCCTTTTGCCATGCCAATTGTTGGCCTCAAAAAATGCGTCAACGAAATCCTGACCACGTCCTCTCTACGTGGGCATCACTTGCACACTGGAATGTTGACATCAAAAAATACTCCAACAAAATCCCGATCACGTTCCCTCTACGTGGGTATCACCTGCACACCGAAACACCCTGTTAGGAGGCAAAGGCCTTAGTCGAGAAAAGGTTCAGCAATCGTTTACACTCCGACAGTCAAGTTAAAAGCCGGACGAGAAATAAAATGAGTACAAAAGAGAACATATTGTGAATGAAACTAGCATATATATAGGAAAATGTGAATGGGCCGAGCCCAAGATGCAATTGTTTAGTTTAATAAACTCAATTCAATAAATAGTCGATGTCACGTAATTTATAAGTATAACACCAATCGTTATTGACAATATTTACATACTGCTAAACTCTACGACTCTATCGACCACATGACTTGTTGTAATCAATTTAAAGTGATCATAACATTTTGCCTTTTTTTTTCTCATTTTGCTTCCCACTTGTATCGAAAATATCTAGCCCCTGTTCGGTATTGATTAAAATCAAATTTTAATCTAACTCAAAGTCAAACAATCAATATTAACCACATATTTCATTGGTCTCACAATTTTTCAACCACGCATTCAATAAACTTTTATCAAAATCTATTAAAAATCTAATTTTAATATCCATCAAATAACCCCTAATTCATGTTTCTCCTCTTGTTTCGCTTCAGGAACATCAATGTCATCCAAATTAATTAGATTACTCTTCCGTGAGCATCCAACTCTGGAATATTTCGAGAATGGGTACTTCGTCGAGACCGGTTAATTCATTTCAAAATTGACTTTGCAACGTCATAAGTTATTCGCCTCCGATACCAAACAAACCCTCAACAAATGAGTGTGGATCCATTTGTGAATTGTGATGAAATGTATAGAATATGTATTGTAATTTGTATAATATAGACTGTATAATAAGTAACTAAGTAATTAAATAAAGAGTGTGTAAAGAAATTAAGAATTCAAAGAAAGTTTATGTATAAAATTGTAAATTTGTAGTGTGATAATTGATATTGAATAATTCAAGTTGAAGGTGGTGGAAATGAATATAGTAGATTGTAGAATATGAAAGAGAGTGAAAATTGTTGTTGGAATGTTGTGTAAAAAAATTTGAATTGACTGAACTTTAAAAGTGTCCATTTTGGTCAAAATGTTTTGCGAACTATGAGCTTAGGCTCGTGGCTCGCCGCCCACGACTAATGAGCTAGGCTTGACTTGTGCTCGGGCTTGTCAAATTACAAGCCGTTCGGCTCGTTTGACATCCCTACTTACATACACTAAAATGATTTTTTGAAGAGCCGAGTGTCAAAAATGATTTGTACGGGACCCTAGTGATATAGAGGGTAATGTTCAGGGACGTGGCTGCAAATTTCCCTTTTTTCCATTGCCTTTATTGGTTCAAGTCGTCTTAGAAATCATTTATGTTTATCCCTTTGGAATAACTTTTAAGACATAATGCAATCCTCCATCTCTATAAATAAGAAACATTTTAAGTTCATCAAATCAAGTTTTAGATACAAACTTGCAATGAAAATTTGAAAATAACAAACGCGTCCACTTATTTATGAATATCTATTTTCTGCCACTCTGAAAACCACTAAATATTTCTTAGGTACAATCTTTCAACTCAATTTAACAAATATATCCTCCTCATTTAACTGTCATTCCTTAGTAACTCCATGCGTTGCACGGACTCCATAAATGTTCTGCAAAATTATTACATGAGAATAAATTAGATAGATAAATAAATTTTATTCATAAGTGAATTCTTTGATAATAAAAACGAATCTAGTCTGCACGTGAAGAACTTAAACTCTTGGATTAACTTGAGAGAGAAAGAAAAGAGAAATCGAAAAGTACTTACTCCCATGGAACATCTCCTGCAAGCAGCCTGTTTCCTTCTTTGTCTTGATAAAAGATTGTATATTCAGAGCAATTTCTGTCGATTTTCAAGTCTGTGCATTGAACAAAATCAAGCAAAATAATTAATTTATTGAATTAATATTCTTCAGAAGAATTTATCAGCGAAAACTAAAAAAAATAAAATAAAATGAAAACGACATTTAAAAAAAAAAAAACACTGTTAGCCGCCAATGCTATAAGTTAAGACAGTTCCTAAATGTAAAACTGGAGATAGAATCTTACATTTGCTAAACATGTTGAACAATGTGCGTTTTAAGGGTTGGTAAGAATTAAACAGCCTTAAATCAATCTTGCGTCCAATGGCAACACCCTCCATCTTCACCTTCACGTACAAGCTCTGCCTGTTTCTTATTCCATTGTTATTGCCACCGTGATACTGGTGGAGCATTTCTTTCCTCAGTGAGTTGATAGGTGGCCAACCCACTATTTTATTTTCTTCATCAGTACTCTTCCTGTCATAGTATTTGATCATTGTTAATTAGTATATCTGGAAAAAGGATCTATAATCTGTTGTAATTCATCTATTTTGTTTTGTGTGTAATACTAAATAAGCAAAATCAAAGCTTACTTATTGTCTGTGCTACTTGTCAGTCTCCTGCGATCATCTTCTTCCCCGTTTGGCTGCCCACTCCATAAAAGCAAACACAATTTCTTATTTTCAATTTCGTCAGCTTCTGCAAATTTACACTTCTGTTTTTGGTTGGAAATTGCTTTCATGGGAGTCTGGTTTGGAAGTGCAAGACCCAGTTCGAGCTCCATCTAATTACCTACGGCAAAAAATAAGAAGAAGACCCTTCAAAAAAAAAAAGCTAAAAGGATCAGAAATATATGCGGGTTTTTGTTAATTAATTAGTGTAGCTTAATTTACTTTGAATTTTGAGGTTGTTCAGTCTGCATATATATACACACACACGCGCACAAATATAGTGTCGTGTGTGTTCATTTGTCAAAATGAGGATTGTCGTATGAGAAGGAGAAAAACTAATAGACGGCATTGAAGTTGGGTCGGCCAAAAGGGGAGCACTGATTCAGACAGCGGAGAAAAACGGTGTGCTAACCTTTTAGGACCGCTTTTTCCGCCTTCTTTTCAACTTTCATCCCACCTTGTCTCTTTGTCCCCAAGGTTACAATTATCTCACTACGTGTTCCACGTATAGTCGACCTTAGTCATCTACGTATACAAAGAAAGTCGACTTTAGTGAGTAGAAGATTGTCGACTATTAGTTATAATTTAACAGACGAAAGTTACTCTCGAAAATCATCTTTTCTATAAGAGCTTAAATGCGTTCATAAACTTTATAAAAATCATGTAAAGATTAGGCATTTGATGAATAATAAACTTGGCGACATGAAATGTTGGCAACATTGTGTTTATAACGAAAGTGGGTTTTCCTCAATTGTGTTTTAACCCTTGAGTAGGTCATTAGTCTCACTTTTCAAGAATTATAGGAGCCAACGTTGTTGAATATATGTAAACATTTAAATCCTTTAATATTTACAATTTAAACACTTCATAATTTGGTGGTTATGAGTGTTAATGTAGAAGAAAGCTCAATTTGATTTTAAATCTCTTTGCTATTTATTTTTAAAAGAAAAATCGGGATGAAAAAAGACATATCGAATTGGACCCTGCTGAAGCACATCTCGCGATTTACCTCCTCCACAATGCTCTAGGGGCAGGGCGGTGGGGACCCTCAAGGTTGGGATTTAACCTTTAAATAACAATATATAAATTTTGTCATCTCTAAACAATCAAATTTTTAATGAGGTAATTATTCAGTCAACTTCATTAATTCATCGGTACCATGTTTTGCAGCCATTCGCAATACATAGGAAAAAAGTAAGAATAATTAACTTTAATATTCTGATGCGTGATGAGAAACATGAAGACCTTAAATTATAATAATAATAATACAAAAGTTTCATTTGATGACCATTGTACGTTAGGTAACTGACAGACAACCTTAAACAACTCGAACAAAAAATATTTTTGTTTCGAAATGTAGGGAAATTGAATATAGTATTTTTTATTAGACAAACTGGTCTTAAACAAATGATATTATCATGTTAGAAAATTAAACGATTATTTAAAACTCAGTACCAATCTCACTATCTAGAGCTATTTTAGAACACATACAAATGTTTTCGGAACGTTCGTGAGTTGAAAAGAATGAAATTAGACAGGACTACAAAAAATTGAGGTTGAAAAAATCTTAGTTGTTGTGTGGCACGCGCTTTATCAACTCTAATGTAGCCTTATTTTTTTTGAAAAGCTTTCGAAGTAAGCTAAAGCTTCCCTTATAATAATATAATTAGGTCTTGAAACGAAAGAAGAATTAGTGTGGGATGAAAGTCCGGGCGTTGCAATCAAGATTTCGTAGTTAGACCGTTGATACCCTGTCTAGCTGAATAACTGACCGACGACAGAATGATAAGCTTCCTCGTATTATATAAGAATTTTCTAAAAAAAATCCGCATAAACGTGTAAGTGGTAATAATTAAAAGAATCTTTTAATTAGTTTGTGCGTTCATATATAAATAGTTAAAATTGAATATGTAATCAAGACTTGTAGTGTGTGAAACCCCTCATTTGGTTAGTACCATTTGTTGGCCGTGATTCCAAGATTCAAAATTATAGTGTGAACATGAAATGTAAATATTTAATTATTTACGGCGCGAATATTGTACTATCATTAAAGATTTGAATAAATAACATAACATCGAGTGTCAATGATTAATAAAGTCATTCAATGCCTTGTTTTCTTATTATTTTGACCAATCGATCCAATTTTACGTGTGCTATTTAAATCCACAAAACATTGATGGCACGGTCACTTCATGTCATATTTTTCACTTGAATTTGAATAGCATGTTTGAAAAAGTGGCACAAGGTCTAAGATTCCTTTTCTATGTAGAGAGGCAAATGAAACATTTGCAATCAATTTCAAGATCCTTAATCTAATTGGTTTTATTTCTAGATAAACTGTGTCTTAACACGTTTATATTAGGATGACAATATGATTAGTGTTTCTTAATTTTCCGTTGAATGCAAATTAATTGTCATTATGCAAAAGTGTAGTTTTTTTTTACTAGGTTTCATATTTAAACATTTTTGACGTGTCGAAAACTTAATGTCAAGCAACTTATGATGAGTTGCTTGCTTTTGCAAAAAATAAAGTGTATTAAATTTCTAATTTGGTCCTTGTAAATATTGAGTTCATTGCTTCTAGCCCCTAAACTAAATTTAAATTCATGAGACCAACAAAAAAAAACACGACTTCCTCAATTTAATTTATTAGTTTTTTTTTTTTCAACTAAGTTCTAGAGTAACAAAATTAGTCGCTATATGTTTTATATGATATACTGGCAAAATTAGTCGCTATTGATTTGCAATTCTTTCTATATGTTTTACAAAATTAGTGAGGATTTTTCTAGAGAATTTTCGCCAGGTAGTCCCACACAAAATCCATCGCTGACGACCGTAATTTAAAAAAAAAAAAAAAATCTGAAAATGGGTAAACAAGTATTTGAGGGACCGAACAGATCTTTATATATTTATGGAACTGTGGAAGCAATTAATCCCACAAATCATGCTAAAAACAGTCCTAATTACTGTATCATCTTAATTATCGTGATACCAACAAAACCAAAAAGCACGCCCTTGACTTCTTGATTAGGTTAAAAAGTCTATTAGTCACCAAATTTTCAAAAATTGTCATTATAGTCACTGAAGTTACAAAGTTGTTCCGATTAAGTCACTACTAACATACTTGTTAGTAAGTTTAATGGTTTTGTAAAGGCATATCACAAGCGTTTCCTTGTGTAGTTGATGACGTCGGTGAGCTGAAAATAGTAAACTAATAAAACGTCTCTTTCATACTCGATTTTATTTTCATAACAGTCATTTCGACATTTTAACTATTTTTCATTTATCCCATCAATTTATTCACTCAATGGAGTTATCATAGCAATTTTGGAAATTAATTTGATTGAGTTTATGCCCAGTTGCCATTTTCATTTTCTACGTCTTGTTGTCGGGTACATTACTAAATCCATGAAATCGACTAATGAATATGTGGTTGGTGACTTAATTGAGACAACTTCATAAGTATAGTGACTATTCGTGCTTAAAAATAAGATTGATAACTTAAGTGATATATCTTGAAAGGTGTGACCAAAATTTTTTTTAACTCTTGAGCACAAACCTAGATTCTTTGGGTCGGAGTAACAATCTCATACCAATAATATAATTCTCTAAAAGTATACTTTTATTCACTTCTAAGTGTCTCGTCCAGTCTACTCTAATCTTGATTAAGGTGTACTTCAGATCTCTATATCAACAAACTTCACATATTAGTGATGGTTTCAAAAATATATGTATATACATATGCATAGGGGTGTCAACTTCGACGATATAGTCTGAGCTACTGTAAAAGTATAGATCACTAATTGGCATGCTTTTAGGACAAACCAATAGGCAATATCCAGTCTTGCCGAAAATTTCACACGTCCTCGCCAATTAGCTCTAGTAACTGAGACAGATCAATACAAGAGTGGGTTTGGACTAGTAATTGAGATGGATCGGCACAAATGTGGCTCGATGAAATTTAGTGTGTCTACATATATACGGTGGCGTTGGGTGGGAGACTATTAAGGGGGTAGGTGTGGGGAAATAAAGTAGAAAATGCAATATATGCGTATAAGATATGTTTTTTACTTGCTTGATTCGATAGAAAATGTGAGTTGAAAGTGTGGGGTACTATTATTGTGATTGTTGGGGACTTTAAAGGGGTGGCTTGTGAAGTTCACGTGGACACTGCATCAAAGCACAACATGTTAGTCCCCCACCTTTCGTGTGGTTTATATTATACGTAGAGAAAATTGGATCGTCAATAGTCAACACATTGTTCAAAGAGCAAATTCGTTTTCAACTTTTCATTATGGTTACACAATTAATTTCGGCAGAAAAAAGTTGTTTAAATCTCTGTTAAACCGACACGTAAACCATATGCAAACATGTTTATTTCGTATTTATGACCATCAGTTTAAGTTGTGAAACAATATATAACGTCATAAAATTAGGCACGTGACAACCACGTGACGATTTCTAACAAAAAATTACACAATATTTGAAAGTATGTACACTGAACTGGAGTAGTCGAATCGGCAGTGGTAGATTGCACGTGTGGTGGAACCCAATGGGCACTAGTGAATATAATGTCTTAATTTTGGTCATCAATTGGACCTCAGAGACTACAGCTCAGTGAAATAAAAGAGGAAGATATGGAAGGTTCACTTCCCATCCCATGCTATCGACTGACAGTTTGACACAAAAAATTAGAATTTTGCAATCACTCGTCTATGAAAATTATTACTCGTGTTAGGAGTCTAATGAAATGAAATGAAATGAAGTTGACTTACGTATTAGAGAGAATGTACTGAACTCAAAGTTAAACATGTGATATTATTTTCTTGCTCGTTCATAGTCCTTCGTATATTAGCTCTAACAAATATTATATCATCATAATATAACTAAGATTGCTAATGACGCATGAGTCAGCCATATTATTTATATTTTTTATTTTACATTAGTGGACTCCTACCAAGTTAATGCATCTATGGGCCGGGATCTCTAAATACATCGGGTTGTTCATGTTCATAAGCCGACATGCTTTATGCCCGACGGTAGTAGGGATGACTCACATGGACATGTGTTGACCTTCAAATCTAATTGGGACTTAACGCGTCAATAGATGTTACTTGCACTCCTCTCTAATTGTGTGTCATCTGTGCACTTGAAAAGCTTGCATTAGATGTGCAAGACTAGAGCCTTTTCAAACATAAAAGGGCGGAAAGAATATGATTGTACATTCTTCGACGCTCAAGATAATCCAAAAGAATGAGAAATATATTTGGTGCAGGAGTGATACTTAAGGAGAGAAAATATTGGAGTCGGGTTAATATTGTAGAAAGTAATATCAAAGTGTTGACCAGTGAGTATGTAAAGGTGAGAACTGAATTGAGATTCCATGGATGCTTGTTGTGGTCTCATTCCAATGGCTCACTAGTCAAGTTTTATTATGACACAATATTGCGTCCTAGGCATCAATAAGTCCACAGCCCCCACGCTATCCTATACGATAATAGAATTTTCATATTCAACCGCCATCGTAGATAACGTCGCATCAATCACTTTTCATGTAGCTCCTGTAAGTCAGAATCGCTATTTACATAAGGGCTGAGGATTGACCACTACCGCTTCGATCATGAAGACCCATGCTATATGGTTAAGCATTAAGAATCGAAAAATTGTTTCGGAGAAAGAAAGTGACAATCCTACTCCAATTTACCTAGCCTCATAGGCTATATCGACAAGACATTGGGATGTTCTACACTGCCTAGGAGGGCACTTAGGTGACATGCATCTTGCTTATTATTAGTAATTTTTATTTTATACTGATATAAGACAATTGGTGTTAGAGTTTGAAGAAGAATTGGATCGAAAATTGGCAAAACAAAGTATCTCGAAGAAACGCGCATAACTTTTTGTACCAGTGTCAGAATTTCTATTATAATATGTTTTCGGAAACATCTCGCAGCGCTCTACAATGTCGCAACCGGGGTTTCCCCAATTGATGTCATTTTCAGTCTCAAATTTGTAATTTAAGGCAATCTACAGACAATTGAAGTTTTTGCGTTTTAATCGTTTTAATTAAGTGGATATCTATTTTGGTCTTTTTGCTTAAATTAGGGTTTTCGGTGGCTATTTAAAAGTTCCTTGTTTTCTTGAATAATACAATTCCATTTTTGAGGTTATTTTCTTGAGATTTACAACTTTCTTTTGTTAGGAATTACGCTGGTAAATTCTAAATCTTCTGTTCTCACATTAATAGATTCCAACCAAGTTAATGCATCTATGAGGATCCTAAAATGTGTTGGGTTACTCAACTCATAAGCGAACAAGCTTTAGGCTCGATGATAGTAGCTAAATGATGATTCACGTGGACTTGTATTTTTTTTTTTTTTTTGGGTTGAAAAAACAAACCCAATTCTATAATAATTGAACTGTTCACATAGATGGATTTATACCTCCACATAAATTGAAAATTATATAGGATCCATGTATCAAAGTTTGAGAGAGATGTCAAAAGCACAAAGCATAATGTTCTTATCTATATATTTATCCATTCTAGAAATCAAAGAGCTCAAATGCAAGTGAGTGTGTTCCACTTGAAAATGAGTGTAAAGTGCAGTTCAAAGTATTTATCTTGTCATGTCTCATTCATTCACAGATCATTATCACTCACTCTATTCCAACTTATATATATATTTTATGCATTCATATTTTTGATTATGATAGGAGTAATGTAGTAATGTGTCTTTATTAATTCAATGCCAACACGTAGGAAAATGATCACATGAATCCCCGTGCATCAAGGTGAACACGGCATTTCCTATCGAGACATGTTTTACTTGGCATTAATTTTGGGACGAGCCAAGTTGACATGCGACGATTATAACGATAAAAGTCAACAAGTTGACCAAGTCATGATGAAGGCCAAGCATTTATAAGTTTAAATCGCTAGATGATATCTATTTCGTAGAACTTCTAAGATTTTTAGGTTATGATATCGATAGAAGACTTCTAGTGAACTCTTGTTGAATCATCTTGTTAAAAAGTTTAGAGTTGTTGAAAAGAACATGTAGTCGTTTATATTGAGTTTTGAACATGTTCATTTACATGCATATAAGATACAAATTTTATTAAAGATCTACAAGTACACAATTTTTATAAATATGTGGCAGTGAATCACGAATTCAATATCTCTATTTGTTCTAATGTCATGTTGAATCGGTTCATCTAAAAGTTTAAATCGTTAAAAATTAAAAAACTTTAGTATTCGACAAGTGGACGTGGACAAATGTGTTCTTAAAACCACCTGTCATGTGAATATGATTCCCATATAAAACATGGGTCTCGAATTCTAGTACATGAGTGTTTTCATTGTATTTGAACAAGAAACTGTGAAAAACAAAAGTACCCCCAATGCTTCCTCAAATGGAGAATCCCACAAACTTCCTCATTTCCATTGTCGAGCCATTTTATCATTTGATTGATAAATAAGATTCTTGATTTGATTGATAAATGGTTTCTTTCCAAAATTAGAAAGAAAAAAAAAAAGCAGATTCATGAACCATTTATACATTTTAATTAGATTCAATGTTGTCTTGTCCATTGATTAGTTTTCTCTAGTCAAGAATGTATTTTCTTTCGTAAACAATCATTCTTACAAATGTCATTATCAATTATTTATCAAACATTTGTCAATTAATTTAAAGTAGAGCACCTAATTATAGAAAGCATCCTAAAAAGTGGGTTGAATTGGATGAATCTGTTGAGCCAAGAAAAATGCACATAGCAGCAAGGATGACGCATCACCAATGTATCGTTCTTGCTTGGAATTGGACCTTCGACTAGGCATTCTACCTTTGTCGAATTGAAATGAAGCATTGTGCTTGAACATTTCAGTGTTCGCTGGCCAGCAACTTCCATACACGAATATACATTATTCTTTGTATCTAGTTCAGTCTCACAAGCCATCACAGGTTGTTTAGCAAAGAACAAAGTAAATGAGAGAAAATTATATTGATTGAAAAAGAACTTACGTATCATTCTCAAGATAGAAAAGCACAGATTTTTTCTCATGTAGAATTGATCAAATCTCTTATGGTTCAGTTTATTGAAGATGCTAAGATTACATAAGTGGTATCATTCTAATAAGATGATCGACTTCTACATTCTCGTATTCATATCAAATGTTTTGCTACAAAAACATCACCGATTTCACTATAGTGATAATATTCGCAATCACAACACACGGAAATATAAGAATATAAATACATCTTGACTTTTATGCATCAAATAATATGTTTTTTGCTTCAATCCTTGATTTGACGTCTCATTAGCTTGGCGTATTATAAATACATTTTTTAAAAGGTATCAAAAATGTATTTGATTGTAAGGTTCATAAATCTGAAGTATCATGATTTCTTGTTTTAAATTCCTTTTTAGTTACTTTCATAACTAGCCAAAAGTTTGCTCAAACAAATTAAAGATGGGAAATGAGTTGGGAGAATTTAAGACCAAGGATGGCCCAATGCATTATTAATGTAATGTTACGTCTAAATATTCGTTGAACTGCTTTAGTAAAACTTCGCTTTGGTATTAATAAGTTATGGAAGGCGAGTTGATGAATGTCTACCAAAACATATATACTTATCTAATTACACATTTCACATATATACATTGGAAGACGAGTACATGTAGTAATGCTGCCCATGTAGTGATGTTATGTAAGACGAGTAGATGAGTATTTATGTTGGAAAGTTTGAATTTCCAATTTGATTTTAGCTACTTTCATCGGTGGGAAGAATTTGTTACAAAATTTTCTGATCGATTCTTCCCATGTAGTAATGCTTTCATGAGGTTCGGTGTCTAACCACTCCAATGTAGCACTTCTTAGTGTGTATGGAAATAATTGCAACTTAATAGTGTCTTCATTAACTCCTAAAGCATGAAAGTTCTGACATTTTTTGAGAAATGAGATATGTTTGTTCGAATTTTCATGAGGTAGCCTGTAGAATTGGAGAATATTGCTCATCAAATTGATCCACTCTGCCTTTATTTGAAAATTATTTACCCTAAAATATGGATACACAATACTGGAGCGTGCATGCGCGGCTATTGGCGTCAAGAATATTGAAACTGACAAGTCTCCTCTGTTTATTTCCACTCGCTCCTGTTACTGAATCGGTGGTGTCGCTACTCTTGCGGCCACTTGTCCAATTGGCTAAATAGAAATATGAATATTTTGATCGTCGGTCATTTGATGTTGTTATTTTTGTTTGTGTTCCTTTCGTATTCGTCTAAAAGTACATTTTATTTTCGAGTCAAAGAGTTCAAGATTGTCGCATTGGGTACGGAGCATACAATCAAACAATTTTTTTTTTGTAATAAAAGAAAATTAAATCAAATCAAATCAAATAACAGTTAAAAATAAAATAAACTCAGACTAAAAGTGAAAATTAAATCAAATCAAATCAAATAACAGTTAAAAATAAAATAAACTCAGACTAAAAGTAAATAATCCCCGGTAACGGCGCCAAAAACTTGTTACGTTTTTTATATCACAAGTGTACAATATCGTAACAAGTAGTATAGTGGACTTTTGAGTCCGGATATTGTTCTCACGAAAACTATACTTCAGGATTTAATCAAAATTTTCGAACTCCTATTTTACAAAAGCAGGTAAATAATTATGATGATTGTGATTATTTTTCTTAACTACTTTTAACTAATTAAAAAATGTAAAAAGATTGCAAACAACGGATAATTAAAAATTCAAATATGTGATGAATATTAGGTCATAACAATTTCATCTATTGATCACCTTAATTCTTAATTCAAGATTCATAACCTAATGTAGTGTTCGATTGAATTCTTCTATTGTATTCAATTTACCCCTATCGACTTCTCATTGAGCATATTTAACTAATTAAATGCAATATCTCTATGTGAATCAATTTTAGTTAAACGAAACACTAGTTCTAAAAATTCATATTATGACCGCTATAATTAATATAGGTATCTCTACATGTTATACTAATTTACCGAATTTTACTATATGGTCTAAATATCAAACTCACATCTCGATTCGTAAGAGACTCACATAATCATTAAATTAGTGATTAAGTAATTCAATACATTGAACTCATAATAAAACCAACACATATAAGAAAAAACCTCAAAAATCCTGAATAAAAAATAAAGGATCACAAGTCGACTACATTGTTTTCCTTAATATGAAAATTAGTTGCTCATACTGTAAAAATAAAAACACGTAAAAGTGGAACGACATCACCAAAAATTAACGAAACGTGAATTGTTCGTTTCTCCTTTCTTTTTTTCTTTTCCTTTCTCTCATCTTCTCTCTACATTTTTTCTCTCTTTTCTTCTTTTTTCTTCTCTTTTTCCTCTTGCTTCAACCGATGTCTTCTTTTTCTTTTTATCTGTGCCTTTTTTTCCCTTTTTCTTGTGTGTGTCTCCTTTTCATGTTTCTCTGTGTGTGTGTGTGTGGAAAATTTCATGAATCAGGTATTATCTATCATGAAATCAAAAATCAGGCCCCAAGTTTTAAAATTGCAAAAATCAAGTTTTCCATGAATTAATTAATTATATTCCACAATTATTATATTAAATTAAATATTAAACTGTAATATAATATAATAAACCCACCCACCCCCACTTCTCCCTCCCCTACTGTTCCCGCGACTACTCCTGTTACCGATGACTGTTTTTCGGTCGCGCTTAATTTCGACAACTATTCCAATGACCGTTCCGTCGTCGTTTAAATCCGGTAACTGCTCCGATTCCGAGGTCACAGATATCTTATAAAGTGATTAAAAATTTAACTTTAGATCACAATTTATCAAATTAATTGATCACAGATTATTTCGAAGTCACAAATTCAAAAATTTATAGGTCACAATTGACTCCATTGGTCACTAATCAAAAAAATTAAAGGTCACAAATATTTAATTGATCACAAGTTAAAAAAATTATAGGTCACAGAGATCACATATTTCAAAATTTATTGATCACGGATTATATTTTGAGTCACAGATTAACAAATTTTAAGGTCATGGACCACATAGTTGATCACATACACCTAAACACCTGTCCCCCAATCCGAGTACACCACCAATACTTGGCCACAGATCGACCAAATAGTTGGTCTCTTCATCCCATCTGCCCGCCGCCGCCACCTCCACCTCCACAACTACCCACAACAATAACACCACCAACACCCACCACCCAAAACACCACCGTCGCTGCCTACACAGCACCAACGTCGCCCCATCACAACACCACCACAACCACCACCATAATAATAAATCATTGGTCACAGACACACCCAATCTCATCTTATCCTGCCACGACCACCCCACCGCCACGCACACAACAAAAATCTCAGTCACCACCAAATCCAACAAAACCACAGCCTCAAATCCCCAAAAAAAATCCCCAAATCCGTCGGCATAATTACAACCCAACTATTCTGAGACATTTTCTGCATTGCCAAACCTCGCCACATACCTATCGTCGAGCCACATCTACCTGTAACAGCTCGATTGCGACGCTGCTGCAGCGTCGCATCATGTAGCTTCGTGGCACTGACCGCAGCGTCAATGCTGCTGCGACGCTACCATTCGTTGCCAATCATAGGGGTGGGGGGGAGAAGAGACGGAAGATGGATGGAGGGACGGAGGGACTAAAGAGAGAGAAGGAGAAGAAAAATTATTAGGGTTTGGAAAATGGGATTGAAATTTGGTGGGATAGATGGTATGGTGGATATATAGATTAATTTAATTTAAAATATTATTATTAATATTAATTGTGAAATTAAAACCTGATTTTTTTTTAAATAAAGTATAAACTTGATTTTCAGAAACTTAAAACTAAACAACTGATTTTATGTAATTTCCACACACACACACACACACACACACATTGAGGTCTAATTATAATTTCCAATACAGCCAATTGAGGCCCATTTAATGTATTATTTCTCTCCAATGTTTTATCTTTGGATTTTGTCATTTTTCGTCACTTTTGCATTCTTTTCTCTAATCCTTCATTAAATATAAAGTTTTACCTACAAAATAAAATATAACATAAATTAAATAGAAATTTATCCAAAAAATAATAAAATATCATGATTTAGGGCATCAAATAAGTGTAGAAACTACACTTATCAATGGCCCAATCAAAAAATTTGAATTAAAAAAAAAACATGGACATTCGAGGTAGGATATGGACCTTATTCCTTCTATTTGCCCTGCCCCAACCCGGGGCAACAAATCCTGCACCAAAATCAACTATTCGAGGTGGGGAACTGTAGGTATTGGATCGTTCAGTTCAAATTGTCATCCCTACTCATTTTCGACAAAAATGAGATACGACTTCAATTTTATATTCATACGAGAGAGAGTGCTCGTGACTCTATCCAGGAACTTATATGCTGAAATAGTAATTTATTCGATGCATTTCAAATAAAAGACATATATTTATTTTTATATTACAAGAGAAAAAATGATATGTGTGTATACTCAATCCTAGAAACCAGAGAGCACTAAAAATGAAAGAGCAAGGCTATTTGCACGTCATTGTATGTATATTGATATACAAATTGATGATGTGGAAGAGAGAGAGAGAGAGAGAGAGAGAGAGAGAGAGAGAGAGAGAATTTGTATACATGCAAATAGCATAACTCAATTCAATTTCATTCAATTTCACTACACTTACATCATGATTGACGACTTTGTTTACACTCCATGATGTATTACGCAATTTTGCCATTAATTTTAACATTTAAAATAATATATGATTTTGATTTTACACATCATGAAATATCATCCATGATGTATAAAAATGATGTACAAGTAACTTAATTCAAATTGTAATTGTCCTTACACTTTAATATGTCGCAGTTGCATCGCCGAGTTTCAATTAGGTCATTGGAACTAAATTTGGTCTTAGATTTGATCGTGACACCTTCCTTCTCTAAAATCGATTAAAACTACTTTTTGATAGTCATAATTTAATGAATCCACTACGAAATTATTTCGTGTCAGTTCGATTTATAAGTTACAATTGCCTCACGTCATAAGGTCTTAAATTTTAATTTAGTCATTGTCACCAAAATTTCGAAATTTGTCACTGAAGTTACAAAGTAGTTCCAATTAAGTCACTATTAACATACTTGTTAGTAAGTTTAATGGTTTTGTGAAGGCATCTCACAAGCGTTGCTTACGTAGCTGATGACGTCGGTGAGATGACAATAGTAAACTAATAAAACGTCTCTTTCATACTCAATTTTATTTTCTTAACAGTCGTTTATACATTTTAACTATTTTCATTTATCCCATCAATTTATTCACTCAATGGATATCATAGCGATTTTGGAAATTAATTTGATTGAGTTTATGCCCAGTTGTCATTTTCATTTTCTACATGCCTTGCTGTCAGGTACATTACTAAATCCATGAAATCGACTAATGAATATGTGGTTAGTGACTTAATTGAGACAACTTCATAAGTATAGTGACTATTCGTGCTTAAAAATAAGATTGATAACTTAAGTGATATATCTTGAAAGGTGTGACCAAAAGATTTTTAACTCTTGACAGCACAAACCTTGATTCTTTGGGTCAGAGTAACAATCTCATACCAATAATATAATTCTCTAAAACTATACTTTCATTCACTTCTAAGGGTCTTGTTTAGTCTAGTCTAGTCTAATCTCGAATAAAGTGTACTTCAAATCTCTATATCAACAAACTTCACATATTTGTGATGGTTTCAAAAATATATGTATATACACATGCATAGAGGTGTCAACTTTGACGAGATAGTCTGAGCTACTGTAAAAGTTTAGATTACTAATTGTCATGCTTTTAGGACAGACCAATAGGCAATATCCAGTCTTGCTGAAAATTCCACGTCCTCACCAGTTAGCTCGAACTAGTAACTGAGACAAATCGATACAAGAGTGGGTTTGGACTAGTAATTGAGATGGATCGGTACAAATGTGGCTTCGATGAAATTTAGTGTCTACATATATAGGGTGGCGTTGGGTGGGAGACTATTAAGGGGGTAGGTGTGGGGAAATACAGTAGAAAATGCAACTCAACAACTTATATATGCGTTTGGGATATGTTTTTACTTGCTTGATTCTATAGAAAATGTGAGTTGAAAGTGTAGGGTACTATTATTGTGATTGTTGGGGACTTTAAAGGGGAGGCTCGTGAAGTTCACGTGGACACTGCAGCAAAGCACAACATGTTAGTCCCCCACCTTTCGTGTGGTTTATATTATTCGTAGAGAAAATTGGATTGTCAATAGTCAACATATTGTTCAAAAAGCAAATTCGTCTTCAACTTTTCATTACGGTTACACAATTAATTTCAGCAGAAAAAATTGTTTAAATCTCTATTAAATCGACACATAAACCATATGCGAACATGTTTATTTCATATTTATGACCATCAGTTTAAATTGTGAAACAGTATATAATTTCATAAAATTAGGCACGTGACAACCACGTGACGATTTCTAACAAAAAATTACACAATATTTGAAAGTATGTACACTGAACAGGAGTAGTCGAATCGGCATTGGTAGATTGCACGTGTGGTGGAACCCAATGGGACACTAGTGAATATAATGTCTTAATTTTGGTCATCAGTTGGACCTCAGAGACTACAGCTCAGTGAAATAAAAGAGGAAGATATGGGCAACAGACACTGCCCATCCCATGCTGTCGACTTACAGTTTGACACAAAAAATTTATAATTTTGCAATCACTCGTCTATGAAAATTATAACTAAGATTGCTAGTGACGCATGAGTCAGCCATATTATTTATATTTTTTATTTTACACTAGTGGACTCCTACCAAGTTAATGCATCTATGGGCCGGGATCTCTGAATACATCAGGTTGTTCATGTTCATAAGCCAACGTGCTTTAAACCCGACGGTAGTAGGGATGACTTACATGGACTTGTGTTGACCTTCAAATCTATTTGAGACTCAACGATAGATGTTACTTGCACTCCTCTCTAATTTTGTGTCATCTGTGCACTTGAAAAGCTCTCATTAGACGTGCAAGACTGGAGCCTTTTCAAACATAAAAGGGCAGAAAGAATGTGATTAAGCATTAAGAATCTAGAAATCATTTCGGAGAAATAAATTGACAATCCTACGCCAATTTACCTAGCCTCAGAGGCTATATCGACAAGACACTGGGATGTTCTACATTGCCTAGGAGGGCATTTAGGTGACATGCATCTTGCTTATTATTTTTATTTTTTAATATTACATTAATATATTCCAACTAAGTTAATGCATCTATGAGGATCCTAAAATGTGTCGGGTTACTCAACTCATAAGCCAACAAGCTTTAGGCTCGATGATAGTAGCTAAAGGATGATTCGCGTGGACTTGTATTTTTTTTGGTTGAAAAAACAAACCCAATTCTATAATAATTGAACCGTTCACACAGATGGATTTATACCTCTACATAAATTGAAAATTTTATAGGATCCATGTATCAAAGTTTGAGAGAGATGTCAAAAGTACAAAGCATAATGTTCTTATCCACATATTTATCCATTCATGGTCCCCATTCTAGAAATCAAAGAGTTCAAATGAAAGTGAGTGTGCTCCACTTGGGATTTGAAGATAAGAAGCCTGCTGGATTGAAAATGAGTGTAAAGTGCAGTTCAAAGTATTTACCTTGTCATGTCTCATTCATTCACAGATCATGCATCACTCACTCTATTCCAACTTATATATATATTTTATGCATTCATATTTTTGATTATGATAGGAGTAATGTAGTAATGTGTCTTTATTAATTCAATGCTAACACGTAGGAGAATGATCCCATGAATCCCTACGCATCAAGTTGAACATGGCATTTCCTACCGAGACTTGTTGTACTTGGCATTAATTTTGGGACGAGCCAATTTGACATGCGACGATTATAACGATAAAAGTCAACAAGTTGACCAAGTCATGATGAAGGCCAAGCATTTATAAGTTTAAATCGCTAGATGATATCTATTTCATAGGACTTCTAAGATTTTTAGCTTTATGGTATCAATAGAAGACTCCTAGTGAAATCTTGTTGAATCACCTTATTAAAAAGTCAAAGAGTTGTTGAAAAGAACACGTTGTCATTTATATTTAGTCTTGAACATGTTCATTTACATGCATATAAGATTCAAATTTTATTAAAGGTCTACAAGCACACAATTTTTATAAATATGTAGAAGTGAATCACGAATCCCATATTTCTACTCGTTCTAATATCATCTAAAAGTTTAAACCGTTAAAAATTAAACAACTTATTCATTTAAAACTTTAGTCTTCGACAAGTGGACGTGAACAAATGTGTTCTTAAAACCACCACGTGAATATGACATCCATATAAAACATGGGTCTCAGATTCTAGTAGATGATTGTTTTCATTATATTTAAACAAGAAAATGTGAAAAACAAAGGTACCCCCAATGCTTCCTCATATGGACAATCCCACAAACTTCCTCATTTCCATTGTCGAGCCATTTTATCATTTGACTGATAAATAAGATTTTTTATTTGATTGATAAATGGTTTCTTTCCAAAATTAGGGGGAAAAAAATGCAGATTCATGAACCATTTATACATTTTAATTAGATTCAATGTTGTCTTGTCCATTGATTAGTTTTTTTCTAGTCAAGAATGTATTTTCTTTCGTAAACTATCATTCTTGCAAATGTCATTATCAATTATTTATCAAACATTTGTCAATTAAATTAAAGTAGAGCACCTAGTTATAGAAAAGCCTCCTAAAAAGTGGGTTGCATTGGATGAGTCTGTCAAGTCAAGAAAATGTACATAGCAGTAAGGATGATGCATCGCCTATTTATCGTTCTCGCTTGGAACTGGACCTTCGACTAGGCATTCTACCTATGTCAAAATGAAATGAAGCATTGTGCTCAAACAATTGAGTGTTTGCTGGCCGGAAACTTTCATACACAAATATACATTATTCTTCGTATCTGGTTCAATCTCACAACCCATCACAGGTTGTTTAGCAAAGAGAACAAAGTAAATGAGAGAAAATTATATTGGTTGAAAAAGAACCTACGTGTCATTCTCAAGATAGAAAAAGCATAGATTTTTTCTCACGCATAATTGATCAAATCTCTACCGTTCAATTTATTGCAGATGCTAAGATTACATAAGTGGTGTCATTCTAATAAGAAGACCGACTTCTAAATTCTCGTATTCATATCAAATGTTTTATTACAAAAACATCACCGATTTAACTATAGTGATAATAGTCACAATCACAACACACAGAAATATAAGAATATAAATACATGACTTTTATGCATCATTTAATATGTTTTTTGTTTCAATCCTTGATTTGATATTTCATTAGCTTGGAGTATTATAAATACATTTTGAAAAAATGTATTAGAAATGTATTTGATTGTAAGATTCATGAATCTAAAGTATCACGATTTATTATTTTAAATTCCTTTTTAGTTACTTTCATGTAACTTGCCAAAAGTTTGTTCAAACAAATTAAAGATGGGAAATGAGTTGGGAGAATTTAAGACCAAGGATGGCCCAATGCATTATTAATGTAATGTCACGTCTAAATATTCGTTGAATTGTTTCAGTAAAACAACGCTTTGATATTAATAATGTTATGTAAGACGAGTAGATGAATGTCCAACAAAACATATATACTATGAGTGTATTCATGTAGTAAGGTTTCCCATGTTCCATTGATGAAATATTCTATTTATCTTGCAAGATTTGTAAGTTGATCCATGATTGGACACACGAATACTTATCTAATTACACATTTCACATATTTTTCAGCGAAGAAAGTAAAAACAAAGTAAAATTCGATAATGCTTAAGAATTCAAGTAAAAATAGAAAAAACAATTGACTATGCACAGATTAAAATACTTTTAAGACTCATTTTGGTATAAATTGTCAAACTTCATTTTCAATCAATAAAATCACAACTATTATCTACTTATACACCACTCATTTTTATTTATTTATAAATTAAACTGTTTATAAATTCTTCCCAAATGGAGGTTAAGTAATTTTCCGGAAAAAAAAAACTAATTGAAGTTTAATTCTCTAAATAAATACGTTTATTCCCTTGTTTGATGAGGGTTAAAATAAGATTTTTAGCATATTTTGATAAAAATTGATGAAATGTACGGTTAAAAAATTGTGTAACCTATAAAATATGTGATTGATATTAATTATTAACTTTAATTAAAATTAAAATCTTGATTTTAATCACGATGCAACATGGGTTAATTTCTCTCTTTTAATAACAACTGACAAAACTCCAAAAGAGCAGTCCAATATAGGGCCGAAATCAGCTCCAACAGAGCCCGAGGTCCAATGCGAGATTGGGATTTGGAGTTGGGCTTGGGTCATTGGAATTAAATTTGGTCTTAGATTTGATCAACGTGACACCTTCCTTCTCCAAAATCGATTAAAACATTTTTTGATGGTCATAATTTAACGAATCCACTAAGTAACAATTTCGTGTCAGATCATCATAAGGTGTTAAAAAAAATCACTCTTAAATTTTAATTTACTCATTGTCATGATTTTCAATTAAGTGATCCAATTAAGACAGAATCAAGTTAAATGACTAAATATGAACTTTTACGGTAAGTTCAATCAACTAATTGTCAATGCAACTTATTTGGCGTAGATTTTTCTCAAATTACTTTCGATCACTTGTACCCACAACTCCTCTCCTTGAAAAAATAAAAAAAAATGTCACATAAAAAAAAAATAATAAAAAAATGTGATTTCACTAACATTAAAATGATACTTTTGGGTCAATTTCGACCAAGTCTTCCTTCAGGCCAATGTGTATGCAATAAACCAAATTTGACCAATACTTTTCTCTAACCCCACCCTTGCCTTTAGGGGAGTTAAAGATTAATTGCAGATAAAATTATGTAATCCTACTTCTTTTATGAGATTAAATTCTTAAATACGTTTATTTCCATTCAAGTAAGCATTAAAACATTTCAAAACTTATTTGTAATCTAAATTAATTTCTAATTTGTTTTGGTCGGACTGAAATAAAATATTGTTTCGACGCTTGAACTCTAGTTTAGTTTGATATAACTGTTGGGAATTTACTTAATCATGTACAGCGGAAAGTAAACAATTTTCAATTCTCACCAATGATCTACGTTGTATTTAGATAGAAACTGTAATAGAAATTATACCTTTGATGATTTCTGCAAACTCCTTTGCTTTTTCTTGAACTGGAACGATCACGATCTGCACTCCAAGCTGTCCAATTGTCCAACCTCCAATGGTGATCCACACAGAGAACAAGAA
>CAIGRB010072240.1:28004-39324 GCA_903798255.1 Fraxinus quadrangulata | reverse complement strand
AAATCCAACTCGAAATGTCAAGCTTGGGTCGAGCCAATCCAGCCAAATAAGGCCTAACGACCTTTATACTCCAAACCTAACCTATCTTGGTCATTAGAGCCTGAACCGAACCAAACAAGAATATCGAGCATAAACGGCCTATAACAATGAATAATTCTATCTAACACCAATAATTATTTGCACCCATCTCTAGGCATTTCCAGCAAATTTAACCCTTGAGCCCCATTTTTTTCAGAAAGTTATTTTTTTTAAAATTCATTTAGTACACATTTTTCAATAAAATAATTTACACGTAAATCAATTTTTTTTCTTATTTGTTACCCACACATTCTTCAAAATATTACTATTCCAAAATACAATTTTTTCTATAAATGAGACTCAAACAAGGACTAAATTACATCTTAGCCCATATTGATGGCCATTATTTAAAAAAAAAAATTTTGAATTATAATTTTTTGTAAAATGTTTAATTAAAAGATATGAAAAATCTTGAGCTTACGTGCAAAATATTTTAATATGTAAATTTACAATTGAAAATGATAAAAATTAAAGAATTTTGTTAGAGAGGGAAACAAACAATAATTTCATTAGACAACACATAAACCTAAACTAATACTAAATTGCATGCTCATAAAAAAATTTATACTGTAAACACTACTCTCTTCGATAGCTATGTCATCATTCAATTCAAGAAGAAAATTACAGCAAAAATATCTAAAAATCATACATTCAAACATAATGCAGGAAAGACAGAAAAATCTTGAAGATTCAATAACAATAAATAAATAAATAATTGTTGAATTTCCATTAGTCAATATAATTCTTAACTAAATTAAAGTTAAAAGGAGTTCTACTTTCACTTTCTGAATCAGTCTTGTACTTCACAAGGATATTTTAAAATAAATTCAACGAAATAAATAGAAGATCTACCCCAAAGTCGAGACCGGAATTGCGACCACGTTCTCATGTAGTGAGCCCCGTAGTTTTACAAACGGGGCATATATTTTTTTGCATGAGCCATTGCTTAATACACTCCCGATGAAAATTATGCCCGCACTCCAGTGTCCCAAGATCTTCTTCGTCTTTATACTCTTCCTGCATAAAAAGACAGCAGTTGAAGAAGTCAAACACGTTGAATTCATAGGAAAAAACATACATTCACGTATGTAGTCGAGAAAGGTGTGTACCTGACATATACAGCACGGCTCTGACTCAACTTGACTTTCTGTTCGAACATCTACGTACTTCCACTGCTTCAAACCGCGCAAAATTGTTTCTTCGTTTAATCCCGTACAAACATTTCCAATGCGCTCCTCCAGCGCCAACAACTCCTGTAAGTACCCAACCTTTTTACGTAAACTAATGAACTTTTTTACCATAATCACCTGTGAAATGTTAAACAGCCCTTCCTCACCTCATAAGTCATGTTATCAACGTCAAGCCTCATATCCCTATGTCGATCATGAATATCAGCCATCCCAAAAAAGATCGACTGATCAAGGATCATAAAATCCTAGAACACAAGTAGAATAAGCCATTGAATTTAGAAAAACAGATTGACTAAAACACAAACAAGAAATCATATTTTCAAAACTTTTCAGGAGCGGGGTAAGAGCATATTTGAACATATTTATTTTCTTGAACTATAAAAACTAACCTCAAATCGCAAACCTTCCCCCCTTCGAATGAGATTCAAAACTCTGCGAATCTGCTGAAACAAAATAAGATTAGTTGCATTTAAATGCAAACCCTTCCAGAAAAGAAAGGACTTGTGGTTTACATTGCAAAAAGGAAAATATTTTTCTCAATAAAATCTACGCAACACATAATGCCAGACCAGTAGTAACTGGTAGTGAAGCAGGAATAAGCTTGTATTCATCCCTTCACCAACCAGTTGCACAGTAGTCAAGCATATGGTTTAGTGCCTGGTATACCTTGCCATCATCAGTGATGGAGACCCATTGTAGGCTCACAATGCTAACAACTGAATTCATAGGTGCATACCGGAATCCAGTTAAAAAAATATGTATTTCAAAATGAACCAGTAGGACTTCTGTAACTGACAATAGGATTTGCAATAACTAAGAACTACGAGATGTTCGCTCCATGAAGTATATTGGAACCATCCAAAGATGCATAGAGCAGCCAAGCATCTTAGAAACAATGTCCTCTCCTTCCCGTCCCAGCAACCCCCTACCGAAATAGTGGAGTAAAATTTATATTTTAAATGTTCATAAGAAATCATTGCATCTATCCCATTTGTCAATACAGATTGAAACAACCACTCGTAAATATTTATGGTTTTAACTACAGAACCATTGTTGCTAAGATGTTCCAATATTTTTTATTTTCTGCTTTACATGGCAAGGCAATAAGAAATAAGAATTACTTACTCAAAGAACTCTGTCGATTAAAAGGGTAAATCAAGAGGAAGAAGTAAAAAGAATCTTGTGCAATTACTCAAAGGGACAGGAACGCCATTGTTACCAAGAGAGTAACAGCTCTCAGAGAGAGAGAGAGAGAGAGGTAATCTTATCTTTTAGGTCAGGGTTATAATAAAAATTAGGGAATTTATGTTATCGAATTATATTGTTATGAAACAGTTATTTGATCAGCTCTACTAGACAATACAAACTGTTCGGTCATTAAAAGACAAAATGTTAATAATATATACATAGTGAAAGTACGGCAGTTAGCATAGATGCTTGGCAATACTAGAACAGATAGATACAGGTACGTGGATAAATTAATGGAACCAGGATTTAAATGATTTACACATCTTGCAAAGACACAAAATTCTATTTACCCACTAAAACTGGTTCGAGCTAAGCAATCCCAATACCACACATAAGAGTTAACAAAATGATGAAAATTGAATGCAGTAGCAAAATCACAAAAATGTTTTCATATAACACATCAGAATAACCCCACTAAGAGCAAATTTTGGCATAATGAATATTTCAAGAATCCAAATCTTTTTTATGTGGCATCGAGTTGTGAACATCTTAACGTGACACCAAACTGAATTAATTTAGTACCTAAAAAGGAGAGAGGTAATTATGCAGCTACTAAATTACGACATGTGTCAAGAAGGAATCATTGAACAATTTATGTAAATAAATTAAATGGACTATTGATAATGTTAATATCGAATTTTCCTTCAACAAACTAATGTTAACTAACTGCAAGAAATCAGAAGATAAAACTACATACCTCAGAAACTAGCCTACTTCTTCCTTCACCGGCAGCAGCAAGAGTTCGCAGTGAATAAGGTGCTCCAGAAGCACCATCAAGGTGTCTCTCCAACAACATTGCTGACCTTGAGTTTGATAGATGATGCCTATGATTACTGGATCCAGATGAAAGTGTTGTCTCCTGAGGAGTAACAGAAGAAATGGAACGTTGTAGCGCATGAGTACTACTCTGACCAATGGACTCTGTTCCTGCTGAAGACAACAAAGATCTGTGAACAATTTCCGACGGTCTCCTTGGATATTGTGGAGAACTACGATGGGGAACCCAAGGAGGTATGGATGAATTGACCCTTGAAATAGAGCTGCTAGGAGGAGTAGCAACATTTCCGGAAATACTGGTATTTCCACCGGCTAAACTCCAATTGGTAGGAATTTGTGATGCACTTCTTGGATCAATAGGAGGGCCAAACATAGGGTGTTCTGAAATGTTTCTTGGAACATTTCTTACAGTAGGTTCTTCATAAAGCACAGCATCTCTCTCTCCAGTAATAGCAGAACCTGATGGACCGCTAGTTCTTGAGCTAGATGCTCCATTCCACCTCAACTGTGGATTACGGCGCACATATGGAACATGCATAATAGCAGATGGTACATGAAAACTTCTGTTTTCTGCTGCAGTTGCTGGCCGGGAGTTATTTCGAACATGTAGTCTCGATGAATGCTGGGAGGACAAAGCATTTACATCTCTAACATCAACCTCCGTAGAAAACAGATTCCCAGGTACAGAATCTTGTTGGTGTGATCCATTAGTCCGCAAGCGGAAATTTGGGCGGGAACTTTCAGCAGTTACTGTAGCAGTCAAAGTAAGAGGAGTTGCTGAAGCATTCACTCCAAAACCAGATCCATTTCTTGGGTTTGCCTGGCCCTGTACATTCATGAACAGGTTGTTCTCTGTGGGTGTAGACACATTTATGCTGCCTGTTGCATGCTGAGGGGCTGGTAAAGCATGCCATAGACTGCTTTCAGCATGATGAAAATAATTTGAACTTCCAGAGCCAGAAGACTGTCCTACTTCAAGTACTTTCCTTTTACATGATAAGCGTCGTCCATCAACGGCACAACCGGGCCTGCCATAGCTCTCCTCCATTGCATACCCGCCACATCCAGAAGGAACCCCAAAAGGATAAGATGAACTACTAGCTGATGGCATCAGCTCACTTGATGATCCAACAGATTTGTATGCGTTAGGACGCTCCACAACTTGACAATCTTCATCATTGTCCAAAGACCTTGAACTCATGTTAAGATCCTGAGGAAGGGAATCTGGGCTCGTAGTTTGCAAATACCCATTTGTAGACTGGTTTCTGTTCAAGTTCGCATCGACATTATTCAATGCAAGAATATTTGAGGGTTCATATCGCCGTTCTTCCAATGTGACAGCTTCCCCAGACCGGACACTCATCAATGATGGCCATCCGCGTTCTGTTTCTCTTTCATTTTGACCAACGTGACTCGTTGCCACATTTGAACTACTTTCACCTCTATTCCACCCACTTAAGTTCTCCTCTTGGCTAGCATGATTCAAATATGTAACATTTGTATCACTCGTTGGTATCATAAAATTTGGTATTATATGTTGTGAGGAAGGCTGCATGTTATTCCAAGATATCTGCTGATCTATGCCAGCATCATTTGATTGGGATTCACTATCAAAGCATATATTTTCAGGCAAGGTACTCACGGCACTCCTTTGCCCTTGCATTAGGGCAAAACGTTCTAACACTCGAGACAGGTCCAAAGAAAAAAATAATGGAGAAGCGGTATCTGGCACTGTTGTTCTTCAGCAAATCTGACAACATTAAACCAAGAAACAAAGGTCATATATTAATAATTCAGAAGTCACAAGAGTATATTAAGCGTAGTGACTCATCATAGTGTGAATAACAAAGAATGTCAACCAAAGACGTAAAATGGTAAATAAGTGCTGCTAACAAACTATGATAATCCACATTTAAAATGCCAAGAGGATCCAGAGAAAAGTCAACATGGTTCAATATTAACAGAGTGCAATCCAATGGCAACAATCTTTTACTATCTAAACCCCAGAATCATTTTATCTTAAATAAGAAATAAATCATAAAATGTGAAGTTACTTTTCAGTAACATTTTGTTTCCAAATGTGCTTGGTTAAATTACAATTTTTTTAAAAAAATAATACTTATTTTGGAAGTAACTCAAACTTCCTGTCAAAAAAAAAAAAAAGTTACTATTTTTAACTTTAACCAATAGAAAAATTATTTATTTTGAAACTTAATTATTTTCTTATATGTGAACTTTTTTATGTTTAGGCAAGTTTGTTCATAGTAGATATTAAATAAAATCGATGACAACCATGGGTCATCTTTCAAATTTGTGTTCATTGTTAGCTTCAATGTTGAACATAATGACCAGCAACTATCCTAGACCTTTGAGCATTATCTCTACATCCAAACATGAAACCTAAGAAACTAATTATTTTATTGTCACATTCCTACCACCCTGGCAGAAGTACTATTACTCAAAAAAAGTGTAATACAACTCAATCTCAGTTTTACTTCTAGCTGAAACCTGGCACCTCCACAGAAATACCACTACTTGAAACAAACACATTATTATCGTCTTATTCTCCATCCATGCGTCCAAAAGATTTTATTTCCAATGCCAAATAAGAAATCACAACTGCATTACAATAAAGAGCATTATTACCCATCATGAAAACTTATTACTGCCCCATGTGTCAACACTCTCTATACCTTTTGTCGCATTCTAACCCCAATACACTATGAAGACAACAAAACTTTGAGCACCGACGAGAATTTGACATGTAATCTCTCACACATTCAAAGACCTAAAACCATCAAAACAAATGCATCAGTGTGTTTCCCTTTAACATTTCAACACCTTGAAGCACCAAGATGAGTACATAAATAATTTTTTTTTGTTGACAAGTCAACCATTACACAAGCACCAAACTAAAGACAGAATGAAACATCACCAACCAACAGCAACGCTGCAATTAAAAAACGCAAAGAAGAATCCGCCCCAGTTGAAAAAAAAAATATACATTTATGAATATGCATGTGTGGGCGTCCAGATACAAAAACATAAAAATACACATACAGACAAGATTTTATAAAACAAAAGGAAAAGAATCCTCCGCAGAGAAGAATTTTTACAGAAACTCAAGAATCTTCGATGAAAACAGAGAAGCTTCAGAACACATTTAATCATGAATTACTTACATATATAACAACCATCTTGAGAGTAAATAATTGAAAGGACAGATAGAGCTTATGAAATTGAAAGGGCTGGAAAATCTTTGTTTTTCATTTTTCCTAAAAATGAAGAGACCAGAGACTAAACCCATTCAAGAAAAGGGCTAGAGAAGATAAAACCCATAAAACAAAATGGCAAAAAAAAAAGTGTTGTACCCCAAAAACAAAAAACAGCACAGAAGATATAACCATCAAAGATCGATACATAAATGAAAGAATCTGAGAACTTTTACCGGCCAAAGAGCAGCAGATTGAGCGGCGATCTACAATCAAGGCCTGAAAATAGCAAAACAAGCGTTAAAAAAATAATCTTTATTCAAAACATTGTCTGGAAACTTTGAAATAAAACCTCTCTCACCCACCTCTCTTTTCTCTTCACATACAGATTAGAACAGAAGCAAAATACATAAATATAAACGCAAACACAAACCTCACCGCTTTATGAAGAAAAAATGTAGAGAGAGAGAGGCTTCCTTAGATGAGATGATGAGATCAGATGAGAATAAAACGGTGGGTGGGGTGCTTGGTGTGGTGTGTGAGAGAAAATGAGGGTGGGATTAATGAGGATAGTAATCTTTAATTTACTCATAAAAACACCCCAACGTAGGCCAACAGGTCATTACCTCACAGACAAAAAAAAATATTAAAGAAAAAAGGAGGAGGAAAGATTTCATTAATGCAATAAATAACGAGTCAGACAAAAGGATGCACCATTCATCAGTTTCTTCAAGTGATTGGGATGGAAATGAAATGAATTTGGGAAAATAGGAAAATTGAAATGAAATGCACTGACCAAAGGTAAGATATTTATGGTCAATTGGTCTTAGGTTCCTGTTGCGGTGGGTGGGTTTGGTAGTATCATTAAGATTGATGATTGATGCTTTGTTAAGAAGAGGGAAAATGCAAATATTTTACTTTTCCTTTTCCATTGTTTGGTAATATCATTAGTCTTTGCATCACATGGTAGCCTGTCTTTGTATTTCTTGTGGGCATCTTATTAGGATGTTCATGAATTTAGATAATAAAAATGCATAGGATTAAGTGAAGAATATTTTAATTTTTCTTTTAATATGATTAAGGAACTATGGTCCATTGTCAAAAAAAAATTGTCATCTTTCTTGACAGAATACCATATGGCATTTTATCGTTAGATTGTGTAAAAAAATAGTCAGATTTTTCGTTCAATCATCTTCTACCACCACTGCATCTGGCAAAGTAGCTTATTCCATGATTGAGTAGTATCAAATTTGTACAAGACTTCTTAGTGTGTTACTTGTGTATTTTCAAGATTGTTGTGTAAAAGGTCGGGTCTTGTTCTTTGCCTAAACTAGAGTATAGCAATATTTATAGCAAAGTAATTTCAAAAACAAAATGATTTTGTGGAATGAAATATGTTGAACTTGAAATAAATCCATTTGAAATTTCAAAAATCTAGAAGAATGTAAAATCGAAATTTTTAAGCATCGAAATATCGTATTGGAATTTCATGTCAATCTTGTGTGTTAATACTACTGAAAAAATTGAAGGGAAAAAAAAAGTAGAATCATATTATTGACAGATGAAGGAATATTACAATACGAATATTGGTTAATCTACTCGATATAGGTATGACAACTAATTTGTCATCAATGATTAATTAATTTTACTTTTCTAGATAATTTCAAATAATAGCAAGTGAAATCTCTTTTCATTAAGAATTCGAACAAAATCATAGCAAGTGAAATCGTTTTATATCTAGAGTGAATAATTGGCCTTGAGTGGATTATATAGAAAGAGAATGAGAAGGTGTCCTATGTCAACTTATCAAATCACTACGAAATTCATACTGAGGACTCTTTACATGTGACAAAAGATCAGCCAACATCGGCCCTATCACTCTATTGGACATGCCTTGGCCAGCTCTATTTTCAAGTGGCTAGGCTCGGTCAGCCTTTTAGTCCATTCACTAGTGTAAAAATAAATTATAATAATTTTTATTTTAATAAAACATTAATTGTGAATCAAGTGAGGCATCTCATAACTCTCAAAACTCATTAAAAGTATATGTTTAGCAAGTATATCTAATATGCTAATGTCACCTCTAATACATTGTTCGTGACATAATTTTATTGGAGTGTTTATCATGCTGCAATCGAATTGGTCTATTAAAGCTCATTGCATCAATTGTCATTGTTGTGGTGTGATCCAACTTCTATGTTATTTGGGTTTGGTAGAATAAAAGAAGTATAAAGAGTTTGAATTTTTAAGAGTCCAAATTAATGAAAATCAAATTTCATTAAGAATTGAGAGTTTGGTTTAGAAAAAAACTTCTTCTTCATCTAGAACTCCAATCTAGAACTCCAACCAAGAGATTTATATATATATATTCCACATTATATCTTCACATATGATTATTTAATAATATCTTGAGAGTTGGAGAGCTTATATTTCAATTGAGAGTATTAAGATCTTGATATTATAAACATATTTACTATTGATTTTAGTGGATTTTTTTCCTCTGCCTCTGGTTTTTCCCATAAAGGTTTTCATGTAAATTTTGATGTTTATTTTCTTCTTATTTATTTCATTATCGTCATTATCTTACGATCTAAAATTCACAACAAGTCATACTAACTTTTGTTGTTGATCTTGTCAGCTATTTTCTATTCTGTCACGAATTAGTCATTCAGACTTAATAATTTCTCAATCATGTTCATCTTGTGAACTCAACTAGTTTGTTTTCCTTTTCAATTTTCAGTTCTTGATCGTTTTTCTTATACTATATATATAAGTCAAGATTTTCAACCTTTGACCTTGAACGATAACTTGGCCATTTACAATGTATGAGATATTTTATTATGTGGGCCTCAAGGTATCACACCATCGTTAGGGTGTAACAAATGTCACATGATCACATTGTCACGAGGAATGTTACAAAAACCTTCCAAAGTGACTTAAAAGTTAATTTGGACGGGGAAAATAATTGAAAGCATCTAATCATTCGCATGCAACGCATGGAGTATATGCGTATCTATATTTCTTGGTTGTATACCGTGATTATAGGGCCACATAATCGAATAAAAAAGGTTACATAGAATTTCTTTACGCCATTATATTGTTTTTAATTCAATTTTTTATTTATTTATAGAATCACTGGCTATCTTATGGGGTAATTTATTCTTATCATATATGCTTTTTGGTAAAAGAATTTCGTACTATGGTTGATTCTGATTTTCCACTTAACAAGAATACGTGTAGGTCTGTTTAATTGTAATTATAATTCACTTTTTTAATATACTTTGCCAAATCCCAATTCGACCCTACGGTTTATAAAGGAAAAGGATAATGACAACATTTTAGTTAAATATCATAAAAATTAAAGTATTTGTACTATATTGATAAGACAAGAATGGAAATATTAGCATGTGAATTAAAATTATTCATAATGAAGACGTCTTGATTAGTTGAGAATATGTATTAAGTTGGATATTGAATTGGCTAAAAAATGGAAACAAATAGTTAAAATGAGTTCATTCACTTTCAAATTTCAAACAATTCAACGAAGTTAGCACCTAGTATACAACAATTTCGTCTCCTCGATCATTTAATTTTGGATTAAAAAGACGTGAAAGTGTGTTTATCTCCATACGAGTTTGCATTTCAAGATTTGATAAAGAAGTTTGATAAAGATGAGTCCAATATACAAGATCGATCTTCAACAAATTCAAATGCACTTCAACAAAGATAAAATTTCAACGATTAACTTATATTAGTCTTTTACAGGAATTAATCTATATTAAAAAATTAACACGAACTGTTGTGATTACAAAAGATATAATTGAATTAAATCTCTTAATAAGATTTACAGATATCCCAAGCCTAATGCTAAAAAAGTAGAAAGATATATTTTATTAGTTCACTCCCTCTTTAATTTCCAATATTTCAAAATTCATTTTCTTCAAATTTATTTTCAATCATACATTCTTAAAATAAAATATTTTGAATGTAAATTCAATTATTATTATTTTTTTTTCGGGTTATGCTCGGTGTATACTATTGTTTATACTTTGTCATATGGCGAACTGTCATTTGACAATTTAAAAAAAATATATATCTTTTCGTCCAATCACTTTTGACAACAATGCAAGTATCTACAAAGGTTTAGAAATTAAGTGTACAAATGACAAATCACATTTTTTTCTACTTTTTAATTACATATTCTCTAACAATTCACTACTACAAAACTCATTTTAACAAAATAATGGACTCAAACAAGGACTTATTGTTAATAATATCGTATGTACGAATATATAGCTATTTATTTCATACTATTTCTTTCAAATTAAAAGGAATAGTAATTATTTTTGTGTGGTTAAATTATTAATTGCTTTGATGCTTCAAAAGTGGTGTGAATACGAAGAATCGTGTCTAAAGAAACTAATAAAGCATGAGGGGCAAGTGTTTAATGGTCCAACACTTGGTACAACTTGGTTCCTTTTAATTACCTCTTACACCATCACCCGTTAACATCTCATTCGGTGGGCATCTTTAAGCATTGCCTCTTATGTACACGTACACACAAATCATTATATTATCCCAAAAACGTTGTATATTCAAAATGGCGGGTTCGATTAAATAAAGACTTAGTCAAGAATTCAATAGAACTATACATAATTTGAGCTATGGCTTCGTGTCCAAATGTCCTAATGTATTATCTAGATTGTACGGAAAATTGTTAAATATTTACTTATCTCTTATAATACATTTCGAATATAAGAACTCTAGGAAACGTTTCAAAAATTGTTATTGAGAGAGGGAGGGAGGGAGGGAGGG
>CAIGRB010072240.1:2402-26367 GCA_903798255.1 Fraxinus quadrangulata | reverse complement strand
ATATTAATTTTTTTGGTATATTCTGAGTATAGTCCATTTATAAATATTTAACAAGGTGGATATTTAACCAAAACTAATTTATGAAAGCATTATTCTTATATATTTATCACACTGTAAATTTATTCCTATTAATGTTTTAATTTTTTTAAAAAGTACTATATTCATCAATATTACAGTTCAACATTATTATACTTATTAAGAGTCTGTTTGGGCCGAATTAAAATTTGATTTTAATCTAAGTCAAAATCTAACAATCAATATTGACACATATTTCATGGGTCACATATATTTGATACACTCTAAATTTATTTCTATTAAAATTTTAAAAGAAGATTGCATTCATCTCCATTATAATAACATTACTTTTATTAAATTCATTCATTTAAATACTATAAGGGTGTTTGGTGAGATTTAAAATTAGATTTTTAGTAGATTGTGATAGAAATTTTTGAAATGTGTGGTTGAAAAGTTGTGAAATCCATAAAAGATGTAGTCAATATTGATTATTTGACTTTGACTTAGATTAAAATCTGATTTTACCGAACAAGGCCATATATATCCACAAAATTTAATTAAAAAATAAATTATTTATTATTCTTTAAAGAAAGATCATGTATAACTTTATCCAACTGCAAAATACACACGTTCTTTATTCTCGTCAAACTTGAAGATTTTCAAATGCAAAATACCACATTCATAAATCATAGTCAAGTTCTAAAATAAAACAAAGTTCAAATTTGTTCTTTCACGAATTCTCTTTGACCATTTTTTATTTATAAATTTATAGCTAGTTGATTACTATATCTATATGTATTTGCCCTAATTATGTCTCTTACATGGTTTCTTTTGGATTGTATTCTTTATTCTTGTCAAACTTGAAAATTTCAAATGCGAAATGCACACATTCATAATTCATAATCAAATTTTAAAATAAAACAAAGGTAAAGTTTGTTCTCTCACGAAATCTCTTTGACCATTTTTTATTAATAAATTATATCTAGTTGATTACTATTTCCATATATATTTGCTCTAATGATATATGTTCCATTGTTTCTTTTGAATTTAGTTAAAGAGTATGTTTTATGAATATTAGGGTTTTAGTTAAATGTAACGTCTAAAAGAAAATAAAAAGTCTAAATGTGTTTAATGATGATAAATATTAATGGATGAATTTAGAGTTATATATTTTTATTCTTGTCTTTTTATGTAGATTTACATAGGGTTTAAATAGATTTTTTTTTTTTTTTTCAAAAAAGTAGGTTGGTATTTAAGAATGGTGGAGGATCATAGCGGCTCCCTAAATCATTTGCTTAGATTCTTATTTTTCTCTTAAAATCAAGAATTTGATAGTTCTATCGAAATTTAATTAGGTCTAAAATTATTTTTCTTATTATTTTGGATATTAAACTAACAATAAAATTAATTTATAGGAATTGACTTGAATTAATATGTATTATGTTGAGGATTAAAACTGACGAGACAATTTAAAATCAATTTAAGAGAAATTTTATGAGATAAAAGTGTGTTCTAGCTTGTATAATGTTTAAGAACGTGAGATTTTTCATTTAGTATTTGATAATTTATTATAGAGAAAAACTTAGCTCAGTGCTTTTAGTTGGTCTTTGCCTCATTGTATAGGCATCAAGACAAGAGCTTGTCGTTTCTATAATGTCAACTATGTTGTGTGTCCTTGAGATACATGCCTCAACCCTAATCGAATAAATTTTAGGGTTAAACCCTTTGTACACCATGGTGTACATCTCCCTCACAATAGTGGGTGAGTGGGTGGGGGGGACGCTTCCAAAAAGAAGCGGGTCTCCCCACTATTGTCAGGGAGCTGTCAAACTTGATGTACATTTTTAATGTACACCAAATTTGATCCTAAATTTTATTGGTTAAGAAGTTCAATAAGGTCAATCCATTGTTACACCTAGGTCATAGTCTGTTAGCTCATCATTTTGCATCATCATTGCTTGCAACCTAGGCAATCATTGATTTCTCCTTGTTGGTGAGCATGACGGTTTTTTCATTAGGAATTATATCTTCTCGTCTTTCATTTTTTGTAATGGATGGTGCTAATGTCATTGAGGAATGTTTCCCTAACTTACTCATGATGATGTTCTCAGATAGTAGCTTAGGCCATTCTGACAAGGTAAGCCATGTGGTCGATCGTGCCTCAAATGCATAGATTTATGTTGAATAAGGGATTCCAATCTCCAAAGATCCGAACTCAGTATTGTTGAATCAACACCACAATCTTCAGCCCAATCCCAAAATAAATCATCCCCAATCCGGTTGCTCTATGGTTGCCCACAGAGGGCTAAGTGTGAAAGGTTATTGTAGCCTCAAAATTCAGCCACAAAAGCTAAGGAAGAAGGAGAAAAACATAGCACAAAAAGCACGAAGCCAAGAAGAAAGCACGAAGCCAAGGAACACCCTTTTTCTCTCAAACACACGGGCTAATGGTAAACCAATTTTCACACTCTTCATATAATAGTAATGGGGCAACATATATAAAAGGGGTTAGGTGTGGGATTTTAGGTTAGAAAATAATGAGGCACAATAGGAAGTATATAAGTGGGCTGTTAATCAGAAAAAGCCATCCAAGAGTTTTCGATTGGGTCATGAGCAGCACTAATTTAATTAGGCTACTTCAAATGGCTAAAATATATTATATGATTGGTTTAGACAATTGTGGTGTCGATAAACAACTTCAGTCATTTGGTCGATACGACTGAATAAACAATAACTCACATTATCGTTTGAGATTTATTTGATATCAAAACCCAACAAATCTCCACCTTCATGCCCAATAAATCTGCAAGCAACCAAAATACACAGTTTATACTTGCATAATCAAGGTAACCAATACCATAGACCTTACCTCGTGTTTCGAACTCCATATACTCACCAAGGTTAAGGTCATGAACACCGAAATAGAAGCAGATAATCACAGTAATCAATCAAGAGCAAATAAATATACGATGAAGATATTACATAGGATAACACAGATCTTTTCAAAAAAAAAAAAAAAGACGTTCACACATAATAGATTAATACCAAGTTAATGAAGCACACGGTCAACACATGCAACAAATGCATAAATGACCCCATGAAAAGATCTCACCACACTTATCTTATCACATTCTGTGTTGCTCCCACTTCAAGAACACATATTTCACCTCATGCCCACCATGCTCACTAAACTAATCACTCAACCCATGTCTAACTGGTAAGCCACAATAGATTCTAAGTCCTTGGGATAATCCTCTATCACCACATCACTTCTCCAAACCTAAATGGATAATGGGTCTCCATCTAACAGAAGTGATAGAAGTGCCTCTCTCACACTCCACCTGATCAGGGTCTCTTTGATAGAAGTGTCTTTCTCACACTCCACTTGATCAGGGTCTCTTCACAGAGAAATGATTTCAGTATTTGATCACCTCTCCATTCGTGATTCAAATGCCACGTTCTACATCCCTTGTACAAACCACCAATGTACACCTAGGCATCTATACTCCACCTTACCAAAAGATATACAACAAACTGTTAATGCATCTTAATCCACTATGCATGCAAACACATTATACAAAGTAATCAGATTGCTCTCAAAATTCATGCAAATGCACATATCAAATACATTAAAATGCACATATAACCATGCAACAGAATTAAGCAATCACACACACGCAAAAAAAGGATTATGCACGAATGCACATGCAGTAACTAGGTTTGCACTCAATAAACTTCACTAGGGTCATCACTCGACCCTATGTCCATATTCGCCACATCTTTCATCTTACCATTTTGCTTATCTTTTTTCTTCTTAGGACAATCCTTAATGAAGTGTTTAAACTTACCACAACTACAATACCGTCTACCACTAGACTTATCATATCATTTGCCCTTCTTCTTACCACTTTCATCACTACTCGAAACCATTGTCTTGAGCTCTACCCAAATTTATCTGCTTAAACTTCATTCTACTCATCATCATATGCAACTCACTACTTCTCTTATTCTATTTTTCAGCTTTAATCTCTATTTCCTTACTCCTAAGGGAATTTATGATAATTTCAGGTGTTAAAGTGTACCTATCATACTTAATTGCATTCTTAACCTCTCTATATGAAATGGGCATCGAATTCAGCAAAACAATGACCTTATACATATTAGATACTTTCTCGTCACAATTAACGATATCTTGAACAAGTTTGTTGAAAATATTCAAATTGTCGTCAAGATCATTTGAAGCATTCATTTTAAAATTGAAAAATCTTTCAAGCAAGTACAACGTATTAGGAGTAGACTTAAACAAATGTAAGTCCTCCAACTTTTGCCAAAATTCTTTAGTAGAATCAAGTTTTTCAACTTTTCTCAAAATAGTATCGGATATATGTAAAACAATTGAAGTGTAAGCAAGTTCATCATATTCTTCTTTTTATTTTTATGTTAAAGTTGCAGGAAATTTGTCATTTATGGCATTTGAAATTTTTTGTTAAACCAAAATCTCTTTCATCTTATATTGCCAAATTGAAAATTTCAATTTTGAAATGTGAAGACATTTAAAAAAAAAATAGAACAACCAAAATATACAAATAGGTCACACAAAGTAATCATAAGGCAACAATATACACCGTTCTAAATTCTCAGGGTTTCGTAAGATTCACGATCTTAGATCAAGGGAATGTTCGAACGAGTCAAGTATAGGTGTTCTAACAAAATAGTCAATTCAACACGAAGGTATATCAACACAAATTCAAAATCTCAGGCAATTAAACACAAANCAACACGAAGGTATGTCAACAAAATTCAAATTTCCACGCAATACAATCTCACACAGAGTCTAAACAATATTTAAAAGCACAAAAGCAATTATCGACTAGCAGTCAAAATTCAACACTTCAAATAGAGCAATTAATTCTTAAAATTCTAGCACAAGCAATGGTGACCCCTTCACGGTAACCCCAATCCTATTGTCACCATATACGATGACGAACTAGTGCTGAAATTAAACAAGATTAGTCAATTTACCATAGCGAATATATTTGAGTCTGTAAATTACGAGAGATGCGAATTTACGGCATCAATTTTTTGCCTAAAGTAATTCAGTAAATGCATAGCAATTGCGATCGTCAACCCACCAAGGGCAAAATTGTCCAAATTTTCCTACGTAACCTGAAACACGAAACCAATAATATCTGTACGTTCAGGAAATCAAAATAAGCCGCAACGCACCGTCGTCACCGTCGTTGGCAACCGTGTCAACCACACGCACTGCCGACTGCGCCTCAGCCTACAGAGCAAGAAATATGGGCCCAGATATTCCGGTCGGTCACTGGTTTGGCCAGAATCGGGAGATACAAGTCCGACTATTTGAAGGAAGCGCAAATCTCAGTTGCCTTTTTGTCGATTTCTCGTCGGAATCCACACCAACCAAAGCTTTGATACCAAATGTTGAATAAAGGACTCCAATCTCTAAAGATCCGAGCTCAGTATTGTTGAATCAACACCACAATCGTCAACCCAATCCCAAACCAAATCACCCCCAGCCCGATTGCTCTACGGTTGCCCACAAAGGGCTAAGTGTAAAAGGTTATTGTAGCCTCAAAAGTCAGCCACAAAGGTTAAGGAAGAAAGAGAAAAACAGAGCACAGAAAGCACGAAACCAAGAAAAAAGCACAAAGCCAAGGAATGCCCTTTTTCTCTCAAACACACGGGCTAATGGTAAACCAATTTTCACACTCTTCACATAACATTAACGTGGCAGCATATATAAAAGGGGTTTGGTATGGGCTTTTATGTAAAAAAATAATAAGGTCCAATGGGAAGTATATAAGTGGGCTGTCAACCAGAAAAAGCCATCTAAGAGTTTTTGGGTTGGGTCATGAGCGGTACTAATTCAATTAGGATACTTCAAATGACCCAAGTAGGTTATACGATTGGTTTATACAATTGTGGTGTCGATATACAACTTCAGTCATTTGGTCGATACCGACTGAATAAACAATAACTTATATCATCGCCTGAGATTTATTAAATATAAAAACTCAACAATTTCCAATAATTAAGCTTCTTTAATTACTTTGGAGTGTATCCTTATATTATCCTAGATGGCCTCTTAAAGTCGAACACCAGCGCACTTTAATTTGTCACCTAAAATAAAAAGAAAAGGCATGAAAGACTTCTTTTTTCTAAATTATAAAAAGAATCGGATTCAGTACATTGAACATTCTCTATATAGAATTATAGTTTATACTCGGTTTGATTCGAACTACCTCAAAAATGGGCCATGACCTACCATAACATTTTACCTACAAAAGAGTATATACTAAGATTGGTTGACGAAACTCTACAAGTGCACGATATCGTAGTCTAGTAAGAAAATAGAGAATAAAGTATAATTTCTACGAAGACTAAGTACTTAATCACGTGTTAGTTAATATTAACTCTAATTGAATACTCAATTTATGATAGTTTATTTCTAATACCGATTATCTAAATTAATCTAACGAGCAACTAAGAAAGCATTTGTGAAACCAATTAAAAACGTGCATTAAGATCTCATTTTTGTTGTTGTTTAATGTTCATATATATTTTAACAATCTCTCTCGAATAGAATTAAATATATTATTATAAGTGACTTTACTATATTTTTATGAATGGTGGGAACATGAAAGAATACATTAGCATTACGAGAACATCTATTTGAATCATGCAAGACATAGCAATTAAAATAAATATCACACAATAATTCAATTGGTAACTAATTAATTTAAAGTATAAAATTCTATAACAATCTTCTAAAATAAACAAACATATAATGTTAAAGTCTTGAAATTAATATTAAAACATCATAATAAAGGGTTCATCTATGTCTTAGTGACTATAGTTTATCCTAGTATCACAATGTTATAAGAAATCATGCAAGGATAATGAAATATCAGCCGACTTTGAGAAATGTGAAGAGAGAGAAGAATTCACGAATTCCTGAATCTCTTCAAGTCTCATTTTCCAATCTTCAGCTGCATCTTCTTCTTATTTCCCCAAAAATTAAGAAACAATCATCGAGAATGGATTCCTTATAACTTGCTTCTTAGTTCCTTTCTAAAGAATAATTCTTGGATCTCTTAATTGTAAGAAATTGTATATTAATCAAAGGCCATCCAAATTCGAATTAATCCTACTACAACCGATATTTGATCAGATTAAGTAGTAATTCCATCAATTGATTTCCAAATATCCAGTTTTGACAGTCTAGATAGATGTAAAAATTACACCTATTGAATATCATCGAACTTGAAAATTTGTTCATCACAGAGCTAGTTAACACACGCACAAAAAGAAAATAACATAATTAGATAGCTTTCCGTTTCACCTCACATTGTGAAATCACTTAAATAATACATAAACTACTTTCAAGAAATGCTATTGGGACTACTCAATCAAAATTAGATCGATGTGTGAGCATAATCAATTCGATCACAAAAAATTTTGAAGTTGATTATTTCCTCATCTTCAATATTCACTCATAAGATGGACATCCCCGAGCTTGTTCTTTATTCTTACTACCAACTGTTTATTCTAAAGGTTGAATTCTCATCACTCATTCATTTCCACTAAAGTTCGATTGGATTTAACCACTTGAAGTCAGTACCTCAATTTGTGAAGGTTCTCCCCAAATTATAAGTGTGTCAACCTCCAAACTTCACCTAAGCTAATAACCCTCATTAGAAATTCAAGTCCCCATATTTAGAGTGTGTTTGGTAGAGATTAAAATCGGATTAAAATTGAAAACTTAGTCATTATTATTGACTTTTATTAAACGTGTGGGACCCAATAACGATTATATTTTTAATTTTAATTGGCTTTTAATCACAAACAAACAAAGCCTTAGTGTTAAAGTCTTAGTCAATAAGCGTATTAATTTTATTTTGTCATTGCTTATAAGCTCACATCAATAAGGATAAATATGAGTTTTTTCTTCTACATGATTCTTTTTTTACTCTTATTATTATTATTTTTTTAGTATTTTCATCTCACTTGTAAGTAGCTATTTCGCTCAGTCATTGATATTGTCAATAATAGGCAATTTCTCCCTATGGTTTCTTCTCTCCACTTTAGGGTTGGTAGCACCACTTTAACACTAAATTTTTGTTTTTATTACAGTTAAAGAATGAAGGCCTTTTCTTCCTACACTTTTATCTCATTCTTACATGATAGTGTAACGCCTTCGATGGGACGAGTAGTTGGGATTGGATTCCTAGTGGATAATTCTTATCTAGGTTCCATTTCTTAGCCAAAACACTTCACGCAATTGTTTACTTACCTAATTAGCTTCTAACATTGATTTGACAACCCCCAAACCATCCTTTCAATTTGTTTTGAAACTGTATTATATAGTTTATGTTTTGAACAACCTACATTCAAGTTTTTCCAACATGTTCTATTCAAGTAACCACTTCAAAGACACAAGGTAATTTAAAATGAAATTGTGCTCAAAATGTATCAAGTTCAGCAAGAATAAGCTTCAAAACAATCTAAGTCTCATAATAGCAATTCATCAATAACAAGTAATTTCAATAATATAATCATTAGCCGACAAGCCTATACACAAGCAAACAATAAAGAAATAAAATATTTTTCAAATTTTTTTTTTTTTTAATATATATAAAGTGATAACATGCAAACATGCAAAACAATCATACAATATTGGTCATCGTATATATACATCGTCAATAATCACCAACCCCAAACTTAAAATATACATTACCCTCAATGTATATAATTATAAAGCACACTTCAATAATAATAACAATAAAGTGATGTAAAGACTTGTGAGAGGTGTGTTGGATGGCGGAGGCAAGATTTTGAATCTTTCCTTTCAATTCTCAATTGAGTTTATCATTTACCATTTGAATGTCATTGTACCTTCAATTTACGATGAAAATCAAGAATATTAGAATTACATAAAAGATATAAGTCGAATGTATACCATGAAGCTCAACTAACACCAAATGGACCATAAACATGAACGATGGTATAGGATCATGAATTTCACTATTTTTAACTTTAACTTCATTTCTTTTTAGTTTTCTTGGCCTAAGCTAGATACTATGACCTTTTTATGTTATACTTTAAACAAAATGTGCCTAGTATCTAAATGCAAACCTATCAAATTACGTGCAACACAAATACTTAAAAGTATAATAAACAAAAGAATAAGAACTTAAGTTGTCTCTGAATAAGCGCTTAATTTAAAATCTTTAGCTAGACTTTTCGAAAAGCTTGCTCATGGTGGCTCAAATCAAGTTTCATTGACCTTGTATTGAGCACAACGTTCAGTACTACTAGCCGTTTTTCTGGTCTTCAAATTTGTAAACCACATTTTTCATCCTTGAGATTTTCAATGATTCCACATATTCCTTTATTGTGTGACACTTTTCGTGATCCTTCAAGTCCTCTTTTTCAACTGTTCAGCTTTCTTCAATATCAGACGGTTTCTCGACCCTTGTGTACATGTTGAACTTTGCTTGCTTATTATCTACCCTCAAAACATCTCTCCCACCTCAAAGCCCATCACAACTCGGCTCGTCGATATGAATTATAGCCCCAAAATTAGTGATACATTCCAGTATTCTTCTATATTTAAGACCATAAAATCCGCCAGAAATATAAACTTGCCCACTTTAGTGAAAAGCATGCTTGGAGGGTAGTTATGATCAATTTGTCAATTGAAAAGAGATTGTTGTGTCCATTATTTCCTTCGATATGATTTTCTATTAACATAAAAATGTGTTAGATTTATACTTATCCCTGAATCACATAAAGTATGAAAAATAGTAATATTTCCTATTGAACAAAGTAATTTAAGATTCCCTAGATCCTTTAGCTTACAAAACATTTGTTGAGCAGTATGGCATTGCACTCCTTATTCAATCCAATGATATCAAATTCATTAAACATTCTTTGTTGAAATTTTTCATGAACCTTAAACTTTATAAACTTGCCAAGATCTTCATGTCAAATCACCAATAAACTTAATTAACGCGGGACATACATTGATCCATTGATTTGTATTTTGAATGATGAATCTTGAATCTTAATATTTAAATCTTCAATTTAATTGCTCCAAACCTTCTTCTTGATTTTTAATTGTGGGTTTATGGATCTTCCTCTTCAATATGCTTTCTTTTATATTCTTGGGTTGATGGGATGANACACAATTAATTACATATGTCGGCCCATATAGCAAATTAAATAATTTCTACTCGATTTGATTTTCCAAATTCTTTATTGCAATCCCTTAATCTTGAAAGTTTGCCTGAATCTTTTGCATGAACTGAGTTGTAGTCTTTGTCATTTTACCAATAGCCTCTTCCAATAGAGATTTCTTTCTTGCGGCTGAAAACACTACAGTACATTCTAAGATGGTGCATTCTGAGATGACTCTGCATTATCCCAAGAAAAGTTCAGATCATTTCTCCTACTCGAATTATATATGATAATTATGCACTTAAGGATGTCAACAAAGCTCGTTGGCTCTGTCCGAAAAAAGCTCGAGCCTAGCCGAACCGGCTCATGTTCGGGGATCACCAAGCCGAGGCTCGGGTCGAGCCCATTTGGGACATCTGCTCGAGCCGAGCCAGCTCGTGGGCCCGTGTCATAGGCTATTCGAGCTGAGCTTTATTAAAAAAATTTTAAAAATGAAAAAAATAGATTTTAAATTCACAAATTTTTCACACCTATATAAATTGCACAAATTTTAAATTTTTAAAAAAATTTAGATTTATTACAAAAAAAAAAAAAGCCGGCTCGACTCGCTAAGGCCCTAGTCGAAAGCTCGGGTCAAACTTTTGTTTTTTGGCCGAGCTTTTGCTTTGCTCGACTCGGACCAAAAAAAATCTGAACCATTTTTGCTTGAGTTTCGGTTCGTGGCTCGGTTCAGCTGGACTCGTTGACACCCCTATCTCCACATAGTTTGCATTCAAAGTTGATTTAATAAAAAGACTTTTCACGTTGCAATCTAAACTTTCTTGATTTTTCATTAAATGACTACACCTTTGCACATATTATTGAATTGTATTCAATGTCTGATTATCTGTTATATTGTCAACCATTTTAGCTAATGCTACAAGTTGAGTTGAAATTGCTGTCAATGTGTCAACCTCGAGCATCTTCACATCTTTGTCTACCCGATCTCTCGGTTGGCCATAATTCACTAGTGGTAGCCAAATCCTCCATGATTTTATCTACTTGATCAGCCATCCTTTTGGTGATTGACCCATCATAACCAAATTGACGTTAGAATTGGTAGTTGGATTTAGTCCAATTTAAAAATATTGGACTTAGAACCATGTCGCAATACTTTTAGATCTTTTCCACTCCTCGTCCTTTTTTCGGGAAAAAAAAAAAAATTCAAGAACCTTTGGCATAAATAGTTCCATATAGCGATGCAGTGAGGTGGGAACGTATCCAACCACTCACTAGTCATTTTCCTCAATGTATATGAAAATAATCTCGATCAAGTTGCATCACTCAAAATTTTCAAATACTCAATAGTCACACACATATCCAAAAATCTCGAGATAAGAGTATTTCGACTGTCATTCAATCTTCCAAAGAATTGCAAGACGTTTAGCAACATACTCATTACATCTATCCAAAAATGAAAGTTTGCTTGTCCAAATGCAGGATAAGCTATGCTCAATCAATTCTCTGGTAGAATCATGTACTCCTCCATTAATCTCATTTTCATTAGCGTTGTTATCACAAGATGTGGTGCATTTTCATTGACCACATCAGCAATTGAATTTTGTATAGTTTGTACCATAGCTTCTACATGCTGTTTTTGGCGTGCTTACCATCCCCATGGGGGTGGTTAAAAGAGGCCACAATTGGTAGGAAAAAAACTCACAACCCCTAGGGATTATCATGCACTTGGATCCAAAAGTAGAAAAGGGAATAGATATAGTGATAATTTGATTCTATATGTTCTTTTTGTCTAAACTTGAAAATCCATTCAAATTCCAGATCAAAGGGAACAAGATTACCATAGCTCAAACTTTGAATACAAGATCCAGGAAAGAAAGAAGCGAAATACTGTAATTTTAATAATATAAATCAAAAACTAAAGAAAACAACAAAAATTCAGATTAAAGTTATAACTATCTATAAATAATTAAATATTATAATCCCATCAACGGTGCTAAAAACTTAATCAATGAAACCTTGCAAATGCACGATATCGTAGTCAAGTGATAAATTAATCGAGTAGCCGATTTATGATTGTTGATTCCTAACACTAATTATCTAAATTAATCTAATGAACAACTAAGAAATCATTTGTGAAACAAACTATAAAACGGTACCAAGACTTCGGAATCTCCCTTTATTAATTCAATTTAACACAATTCAAGATCATTGCAATGTTTGTTTTTCTCGATGATCGATGTTATGTTTTATTTAACAATCTCTCTTGAGTAAAATTAAACATATCATCACATGTGACATTCCTATATTTTTGTGAAATATATGAATATGAAAGAATGTATTAATATAACGAGAATGTTTATTTAAATCAGGTGAGACATAGCAATATATCTCTATCTCTTATCGGACTCCACAACAATTGTTACAACGTTCTATATTCCTAGTTAATTCTCTCAAATAAAATAAATATCACACAACAACTAATTAATAGCTAATTAATTGTAAGTTATTAAATTCTACAACAAATAAACAAACATATAACATCAAGGCCTTGAAATTAATATCATAATAAATGGTTCATCTATGTTTCAATAACTAAAAGTTTAGCCTAGCATCAAAAAGTTACAAGAAATTATGTAAGAATAATGAAAAATCACCCGAATTTAAGAAATATGAAGAAAAATATAAAAAGCTACGAATTCTTGAATCTCTTCAAGCATTCTTCAACAATATCTAGTTTTACCTTTTTCCTTGCCCAAAAACCAAGATTCAATATTCAAGAATGAACTCATTGTATCTTTCCTGTGTACGGTTAAGATTTAGGTCAAAATCTATATTCCAATTAATTCATAAATTATTTTTATATTAATTGCATGAAATTGTGCATTGTGTAGAATTCATGATTTATTTTTATAGTGAGTGATTGTTAGCATACCTCATTGTTAAAATATTGAAGACAAAGTCATCAATTAATTTAACTACACATTTTATGGAACCCACAAAATTCATCAACTTTTCGACTACATATTTTATCAAAAACTTTACCGAAGAACCCCTAAATATATTTACAAACACTCTTTACATTTATTTTTGGGTTAAAATTTTTAGATTTGGAAGTTAACTATATGCGGATTCCAACAGAACTTCGTCATTTCATATAACTTGAATCCATGTATGCATTTGTTGGGATAAAACTAACTATTAACTTGAGTTAATATTATTTAATTTGGAGTTAATCTTGACATAAAGTCAACTAAGTTCATAAAAATATTCAAATGGAACTGCAACTAACTAGACAAGAAGTTAAAAAATAAATAAATAATAAGACTAGAGATACGAAAAATTGGGAAATATCAAGCCGGTAATATAATTTGTTTTAATGAAAACCAATAGAGTAATGTTATTTATTATTATAATGATGAAACATTGAAAATGTGACAATTTAGATGGAATAATGGAATATGATAGTTCAATATTCACGAGAGAGGTAATTAAGCACTTGTTTGGTACAACTCAAAATCTAATTAAAATTGAAAATATGACCGTTATTGGGTCTCACTCGTCTAATAAAAGTCAACAATAACTGCTAGTTTTTCAATTTTAATCTCTACCGATCACACCCTAAATTATTCTATTCCATTATTCCACCTAAATTGTCATATTTTCGATATTCCATCATCAAAATGATAAATAGCATTATTCAAATCTCAATATCTGTCATATCATCGATATTTCATCATTATAACAATAAATAACATTATTCAAATCTCAATATCTATCATGTGAGTGTCATTAACTAACGTTCTCACCAACCTCTCCATTATGTACATGGTTTAATCTGCATTAATAACCATTACTAGAGGTTGTTCGACTAAAGCTTAATTGTTAAAGATAAGTTATTTTATTTCATTTTCAATACATCATCTCACGTGAAAGTTAATATTCGTTTTTATATTGAAAGCTAGGAATAAAATAAACATAAAACTCTCTCTCTTTCATTATCATGCATGTTGAACTATCTCCCAAGTCAAAGAGAGATGAAAAAAAAAATTGTAATTTTGGGCAGTTGGTAAAACATATTACCAAATCTCCACAATTAACTTAATGTAGGTGGAAAACAGGTCGAATCCAGACCCGGTCATCTGGAAAGATGGCTATATAGACAATAATTTTTGACAGGTCCATAGAGACCAGACAGACTATCCAGTTGAACCTTTATTTTTTGGGTTTCATATTTCAGTTTCAGTTTTTTTTGTAAAAAACATAAACTAGAAAGAAAGAGTTCAGACAACCAGATCCAACACCATTCTAGTTAGACCGATCCACAGTACAACCCAATTAAACTTGATATAGGTTGTAATAAATGGCATTAAAACATAGACATAACTAGACATATCCGGTGTGAATTGTGAATTGAAACGACCCTAAAACTACAAACCGTCTTGTGTAAAGAGTAATTCTATTTCGTATCATTGCACGGACCCTGGTCAACTTGTCCCTGGTCAACTTGGGCATATACCGCGGTTTACCTCCGCCCATTACTGCGGGGCCGGTGATGGGGGGTCCAGCACATAGTTCGGCGTAAGCTGGGATACCTGGATATCAAAAAAAAAAAAAAAATTCTATTTCGTATCATTGATGTCAATCTAGGTGTTACTAAATGCCATTAAATATAACGATTTTGCTACGGATACATCACGATATACATCAGGGTGTACACCTCCCTCACATTGGGTATCCGGTGTGAATTGAAACGACCCTAAAACTACAAACCGTCTTGTGTAAAGAGTAATTCTATTTCGTATCATTGATGTCAATCTAGGTGTTACTAAATGCCATTAAATATAACGATTTTGCTACGGGTACATCACGATATACATCAGGGTGTACACCTCCCTCACATGGAGGTGAGACTCACTGAAATAAAAAAATATTTTATATAAGTAGGTCACACCCCCATGTGAGAAGGGTGTACATCCTGATGTACATCTTTTAATGTACAAGTAGATTTATCCTAAATATAATGTACGATTAAATGAATTACAAAATTCACATTTAATTGAACATATCACGTAATGCTACATAAACTGATGCTTTAAAACAATTATTGCTAGATAGCATTATTATTGTGTAAATAAACTACAGAGTCTATTTGTCTAATATAAATGAGACAAATTTGTCTATCAAGAAAGAGGCTCGTTAAACTCTCAATACTTAAATCTCACAGAAGAACTCAAATCTCACAAAAGTACTAGTATGAACTCAAAAACCAATAACTATTACTAGACTAAAATAGGTAAATTTGAGAAAATTAATGTATCCATCTCATTCTTGAAACTTAACATCTTCAAGATCAATATCTCATTGACAAAATATTGATTTCTCAATAATAGAATAGATAGGATAGGTTGCTTGCTTGTATGAGAAAATTACATAGTAATGCCCAAATTAAGGTAGAGAGAAGACTCTTTAAGCCTCTAAAATAGAATTAGAGTTAGCATTTTCACGCACCACAAATTGTCTGCCTCGAGAGGGCCAACTGCACAAATGTAGCCCACAACACACAAATTCGAGACATATACAATCCAAAAGGTGGCTAAAAATAACACCGATGCAGCCAACTCAACAGACGGATTCAAGCCAGAAGGTGCCTCAATGACAGTGGCACTGCTTTGCATTCATAATGAAACAAAACCAACTAATTTTATAGATTTTAGAACACTTCACTGCAAGTCCAATATTTATTTATTTGTCAGGAAACAAATCACACTTAATCTCGCTAAATGAACATACACAATACCAATACACCTCATTTCTTATCCAAATGTTCCTACATCGAGACAGCAACTATTTTGTAAAATCCAGAGATGAAGATGAACACACTAAAATCCTATCATTTGTATTATCCAAGTCTTATCCAAAAACATACATCTTTATGATTATTCAAATCTGCACCTTAGAAGCCCTTAACAGCATAATAATATTAATAATGTGAATAAAGATTAAAATCAATTAAAATATGCATATACATGATTCATGACATGTCATTGAGAAAAATATGAATTAAAAATTCTAAATGAGTTCAACTTTGCACATCCACAGTAAAGTGTGTGGGCAGCAGGGACCTAGGTGCAAAAGCATTCTCTCATGCAGCCTATGGCAATGACAATTGTATTCAGAACACAACTTATAATCTACCCACCAACTTTACTTGAGGAAAATGGAAAAATAAGGGGAGGGGATGGAAGGAGAAGAAATAGAGAAATATATCTGTGCATGCCAGCGTGTAAGAGAGAGAGAGAGGAGGATAATACGAAACCAAGTCCACAATTGTATAGCAACACCATAACACCATAACATAGAAATACAGGAAAACTTCGAAAATCCAATAGATAATTTTGGCAACCAAGAGATAATAAATCAAATTCAAAATCCTAAATACTATCCGAAATAAATAATCATCCTAGAATGTCATGTGCCCTCGGTATGAAAACATAGATGCCAATTCAGTAGATTAAAAAATTGGCACTGAAGCATCTGGCAACCATGGAAGACAAACCTCAAGAAACGAGGTTGTCATTCAGGGATAGTGAAGCAAGTTGCTCGGCTGGGCTGTTTGACTGAACATTTTTCAAAACCTCCATAGCCTCAGCAACTTTTGCCTTCAAAGCGTCTGGTGATTCAAGTAAATGCAGAACTTCTGTCTGGTCCATTTCGAGAAGCATGCCTGTAACTTTTGCTGCATGCTCATGCTCCAACTGATCAACTAGAGGGTACAAGTTTTCACCCAACATCTGAAATCAAATAAAAATTACATCAAACAAGTTACACAAATAATGCACAGCCAGGTAATAAATTCAAATGATGCATTGTGTAAACTGCTTACCGTTCTCTGCTGTTCAGGTGTGGCATTTGCAAGGGCTGAAGCCAGAGCCGTAGTTGGCATAGGCTGTGATATTTTAGCATCTCGAGGAAGCATGCTACCCATGTCATATGGTGCAGAAACCATACCTCCAGCAACTCCAGGAATTGGACCCTCTAGCACATTCCGACCAGGAGGATAACGATACATTCTCCCCCTCGGAAGCATCTGAAACGAAAATAATAAGCATGTGCTTCTATAGTAAATTAACACAGCATAAGATCAACCTGTTGTTGAATCAATGGCATGGATTGCTGAGTTTGTTGCCCAGGGCCAGCTCCTCGCCTATCACCAGGGCGCTGACCATGTTGGACCATTGGTACAAAAAAATTTGGCATAGGAGCTCCACCAGGACGCAATCCGGGAACAAGCTGCTGCTGATAACCAAATCCAGCCTATATAGGAGCTCCACCAGGACGCATGCCGGGAACAAGCTGCTGCTGATAACCAAATCCAGCCTAAGAAAGTTTCAAGGTCAAGTTAAGTACAACCTTCCAAAACCAAACGTGTATCATAAATATAATCCATTTCATGGTATTCAACACATATCTCGAGAATGCAGTCATATTTCAAGTCTACCAGACAATAAGACAACATTCAAGGAAAAACTATGGAAAATACATAAATTTTCGAGGGGATCAATGGAGAACATTACCCACATTTGTATCCACGACAAAGGATGAAAGAAGTGGAAATGGAGTTGGTTTGCATGTCAAAGAAAGTAACAAACCAGCATATAGGAGGAACACGCAGTTTCCAGGGAGAACAGAAATTGATAGAAGTGTAACACGATGAAGAGGATTTACCTGAGGAATTAGGGCAGGGGGAGCTTGCCCATAAAATAGTTGTTGTCCAATACCAGGGCCACCAGGAGGATACACTGCCATACGAGGAGCAATTGATTGTGGCATTGCAACAGGTCTCATTTGTGAGAACTGCACCTATGCAATTGAGAAAAACGATAATAAAAATTCTTTAGTAGAATGTTTTTTTGTAGAATAGAAGGAAATGTAGCTCTATCTACCAACAGTGTAATACAGCTGGGATATGATTTATGAAGCCAGATAATTATAGACACTTCCTTTATGGAAATCATGAGTTATAGAGAGTAGTACTAACAATCATTAAACCGATTCAATGAGCAAGTGAACAAAATCAAACAACTTAGATAACTTTTGGGCTATATAATACCTCAGGTTCTCCTCTAGCTGAAAATAAAAACAAAAAATACTCTCGCACATACAGACAGACATTAATCAAAAACTATCATATTGCCAACAGATCTATCATAGCGTACTTCTCTCATTACACATTTCTAGTGACAATATAGATGCTCTCAAACAACATTTACCTGTAATCTTGCCCTTCTCTCTTCTTTTCGCTGTGCAAGTGCAACATAGAGTGGCTTACTGATCACCATTTTGCCATTCATCTCAGAAAGCTACACAAGAAAATAAAAAAAAAATTCTAAAAAATGATCAATTTTATAATTATACATGTCACCAGAAATAGCATCACCAACAGCGTCAACTTACTGCACGAGAAGCTTCTTCAGGAGTTGAAAAGGCAACGAATCCAGATCCTCTGCTTATACCACCAGGATCTTGCATAACCTGCAGCACAAGAAATAACAGAAATCAATATATAATACATATGTCCATAAGTATCATGATAAATAGAAATAAATGAAGAAATAATGGAAAACTAGACTTGCAATGCCTAGTCTTTGAGGAGCACATATCAACATACCTTGCATGAAGTGATTGTACCGAACCCTGAAAACATTTCCTCGAGTTTGTTGTCATCAATGCTGTCATCCAAATTTTTTATGTATAAGTTCACTCCTTGGTATTTATCAACTGCTTCCTTTGCACTCTGCTCAAATTGACTTTTCAGTTCCTGCTCTCTCTCAGATTTCTTCTGGGCTTTCCCAACATACCACTCCTTTTCATCGAATTTCTTTCCATCTAGTGCTTCAACAGCTTTAGCAGCATCATCTGCATTCTCAAAATTGACAAACCCAAAACCTTTTGACTTTCCATCTGCATCCCTCATGACTACAGCACTAGTAATTGCTCCATGTTCACCAAAAATGTTCTTCAAATCATCATCTGTAGTAGACTCAGCTAGATTCTTTACATAAATATTGTTGAATTTCGTCTTATTCAAAACTGATTCTCTCTCCTGCTTACGAAGGAAATGCCCAACATACACTTGCTTATCATTCATGAGCATGCCATTTAACTTATCTATAGCACCTTTTGCCGATTCTTCATTTTCGAATTGTACAAACCCATAGCCCTTGGACTGGCCATTAGGATCTGTAGCTATCTTGCATGAAAGAATGTTCCCAAAGCTTGAAAAAGTGTCATGTAATGCTTTGTGATCAATAGACTTGTCCAAATTCTGGAGGAGAAAATAAATGAACACGTAAACACAGAGGCACAAACTCAAGATTAACAGTGACAAAATATTAAATTATTGGTCAATCCACATAAATAGCTTTATGGCAACAGCAATGACATGATCAAGCTTTCCTTGACATCCTCAGTGGGGCTGTAAGCACAATCTTGAAAATATGGGCCAAAAACTCTATGCTTAGTTTTAATTGTATACATCAAGTATTACAATTTGGTATAAAAGAGTCCACTTAACTTGAAAAAGGGGCAGAAAATTTATCAAGAAAATTATCAGATTTTATCAAATCTATTTCTTCCAATTTGAAGGTATTTCCTCCAGATTTTTCTTAAAGAAATCTGGACAGCGCCAAGTATCAGTTTTTGTCAACATCATTTTCTATCAAAATGTCAAGCATCTAAAAATCAATGTAACATCTGTTAAATCCCAAGATTAAGTACTAATAATCCACATGGACAACATAACGCCCAGTACGTTAACTAACAATTCAGCAAGAAATGAGTATTGACAAGAAAAATGTAAACTGTAGCAATGAAGAAAACAATGGTGACCATAATGGTGAATGGACATGATAGATCAAGTTCAGGGTAACAAGCAATCAAGTAGAGAAGGGCATAACTCACATGAACAAACATACGAATTGAGAAGGCATAAAGATGAAATGAAATAAGGTCCAAGGTGAGCTAATACCTTTATAAATATATTCGCAGTTCCACTTTTGCGTATACTGGGGTCCCGATGAGAGTGCATGATTCTAATCGACTTGTTGTTGAGAGGAGTGAAGTTCAACACTTCAATTGCCCTTGCCGCTGTAGACAAGTAAACATGAAAGATATGAAATACAGCAAGAATTAAGTCTTTCTCTTTCCTCAGGGAAAACCAGTGGAGGTGCAAAGCATTGTCCAAGTACCTCATGAAATAATTTCTTTGCAAATTTCAGAGTGTACACACACTTAAGACAAAAGACCAATATAATTTTGATTCTCATCAGTTGACACACAAGGAACTGCGGTGTAGTGTGCTCCCGTGCTCATTCTGAAATAACTAAAACAATATCTAAACACGAACACAGATGAAACAATCCAGAAGTCTAATGAAGGTTGACATTTTTTTGCTCTTTCCCTTTGTACATAAGGTATTCTCTCCTCAACCGTATCCAAAATAAATTTGCATATATATGGGGGCCGCATCACTTCAAAGATCACCCAAACTCGTAAACAAATTTTTCCGCGCAATGTAAATAATTTCCAGCATCAATTTTCAATTCAGTTGTTTATGGAATGAAGTCTTCAATTCATTGTAATTTCATTCTTCTTTTACAAATAACCCAAAAACTAGCATTAATCAGAAAGACTCCAAAAACTGTTCGCTACAACAAAACTTGCATAAAATGTACTTGAAGAGAAATATGCTTCAGAGAGGCACCAATTCCCATTCAACACAGCACTTAAAAACAACAACCAGGTTACATAAGCAATAACCAAAAGATTTACCAGTTTTATCTTCCAATAACAGAGCGGCAAAGTAAATATCAGTAAGTATATACTATGCTTCACATATATTTCAACACAAGATGCATGAACAAACCAATTGTATTAATAAGCTTCAAGCATAAACAAATCTGTAAGTAAACGAGGACTAACCATCATGTGGGCTGCTATAGTTAACGTAACCATAGCCGAGGCTACGACGAGTACCAAGATCCCGACAAACCCGAACAGAAACAACCTGACCAACCTGGTTGAACAGATCGTATAGCTGAGAGTCAGTCACATTGAAATCTAAATCCCCAACGTACAACGACGTCGACAGAAACTGACTCGTTCCCCCACTCGGCGTCTGCGCCGGCGCAGCCGCTACATTAGCCACATTAGTCGCCGCCACATTCTGGTGTTGCACTTGAATCTGCGCCATTTCTTCTTCACCCTAATTTTTCAACAAAAATTACTTTTTCGGGGAAAAAGTCTGTCCTCTCTCTGATTTGGTTTTACTAAAAATGAAACCTGGAGAGAAGCAGAATGGAAAAGGAAAAATTAAGGATTTTATGGGTTTTCTTTGGAAAATTGAGGAAATTGAAGGATAAAAGCCAGGTGAAAATTTTCTCAAATAACTTTTTTTTTTCCTTTGGGAGGGCAGGGATATCTGCACTGCACTCGACAAATCAAGAAACTGGGTGGTTTATATATGAAATTGCGTGCGAAAAAGAAACCCTAATTGGAGATGGAGCTGAAATGTACACCGTTAGATGAGATTGGGGATGGGCCAAGATTGTATAAGATGAGGCCACGTGTACCATGCACACGCTTGTTGTGACGTGGTCAAATGCATAGACGGGATATGTGGCTGAATCTGTCTTTGGTGCGCCGTTTGTCAAGCTTGATAGAAATAAAAAGGATAATTTGTACCATCGGTCCCCAAACTATAGCACTTGATGACACATATGTCCCTTTTAGCCCTATTTTCTCAAAAATTCATTTTTTCAAAACTCATTTTCAATCGCACATTTTCTAATAAAATAATTTTACATATAAATTGAAAAAAAATTTCTTACTTTTTAACTACATATTTTTCAAAAAATTATTATCCAAAAATACATTTTTTCTTTAAAATGGGATTTAAACAAGGACTTAAATACTTTTAACATTTAGGTCCTCAAACCAAATTTTGATGCACGATAGTCCCAAATGGATGGGAAAATGTCAAATATTTTATTGAATTGTCACCCGCAGGAATGTGATAACTAATGAAGGTGATTTTCATCAATCTATCGTATTTTATTAATCAACAATTTTCAAAAGAAAAGACGTGCCTTTATAAACAATGAGAAAAACACAAAAATAAGGAAAGAAAATGGATGTCAACTTGTCCCCTTCACCTACTACCACCATCAGCGAATCCATAAATTCAAATGTTGGTAATTTTTTGGTTACAAGAAATTATGATTGTGAGAAATAAATTACATATAACCGAATTTTAAATTATCTATGGTCGTAAGTAATGACGAAATATGGATCGTTATTACGGATAGACCATCACATGTAACATTTCTCATTTATGAATTGAGTAACAATCCCACAAGCTCAAATATAGTGACATTTAAATGAACATGTTGATATCTTGTTAAGAGAACAAAACATTGAAGACATATCGAAAAGATTCCACATGAATAATTATATGAGCGTCAGAAATTAATCTATAATGTTCGATGGTGGAATTGGTCCTTCAACTTGAGGTCATCATAGTGCCTTATACAAAGACAATCATACTTTGATGATATATGATGTTGCTCTGTCAAGAATCACTAAATCGACATCATTAGATATGTCAAGAATTATATGAATGTTATTAATAATTTATAGAGAATTCGTCACTCTTAGATAGTAAGAGATTATGATATAAATATTTCATACGATTAAGTTGATATCGAAATTCTTAGCCAATGTAAATACGTAAATTGAAAAGAGTTTCGACTATTATTAACTTAAAAGTGAGATAAAAGTTATGATTGATAATTGAGATTAACAAACTTCTATATTTCGTAATTGATCGGACCACATGTCAATTTATAACGACGAATATGAATTAATTAATTTAGGCGACATAATGACATATTAAAAGGGAGGTTTAATTTATCTTTGCTTAGATGAAAATAATAATTCACGTCGTTCAGTATCATGATTGAAACCTAATGCATCCCATGCAAAGAGGGAGAACAAGAAGAATGATATTATGAAGGGATAATTGCAGCAGAGGTCCCAAACCTTTCAGATTTTTGCGCACTTTACCTTAACCTTTGACTTGTGCCGGTGGGGGTCCTTGACCAAAAAATGGACTTTTGACTAGTTTTGACAAAATTGGGAGGGGTAAAATGGTAACTATACAATTAACACATTAAAAAAATAAAAAAAACAAAAAAAAACACTTTTCTCTCTTTTCCCGCAACCACTGCGCCGGCACCGCCGCCACCGCCTCTTCTGTGCCGGCACCACCATCGCCGCCTCATCTTCCTTTTTCTTTACCCAACTATCTGTAAACAAACCACAGTTGTTGGCCAAACAAAAGTGCCGTCCAAAAATCATGTAGATTTTTTTTTGCCCTTTTAGTGGCTTTAAGAATTGCTTGGTTTGCAGTGCTTTAGAGAAAGGATAGGTGTCGTTGAGTGCTTTGTATATTAAAGTATACTCATTTGAGGTTTTTGATTTTGGTCAATTGAGGATCTGTATATTGGAATACTCGAATTCTTTCGGGGTTTTCTGGTGGATCTGGTGGCGAAAGCCTTCAAAAGTGCTGTTCATTGGACTCCCTGAATAATCCCAAAATCAACTATGTGGATTTTCTTGACCCTCTCAGTGGCTTTAAGAATTGCTTGGCTTGCAGTTAAATGAGCAAATTTGGATATGTATATTGGAT
>CAIGRB010072237.1:0-13532 GCA_903798255.1 Fraxinus quadrangulata | reverse complement strand
TCCCTTTTATCCCTTGCAATCTCTCAAATGATCTATTGCCAAATCCACTACCACTTGCATGAGGATTAGGAAAGAACATGTCCACACTATGAATTGCATGCTATCTTTACTTTTATGACTTTCTTTTGAGCGAAAGAAATTATTTTATAAGCTAGTGGCCCGCCCAATTTTATATGTGGCTATTAGCCCTTTTGTCGACAACAGATGGAACAAATGTTGTCCTCAGTTGATTTGTTATTTCTGACAATATATTCGACACGTCAGATTGAAAACTATAAAGGACGATCGAACTTGATTGTTTTATTAACTTTGCAGATTTTTGATGAGGATTTCCTTTGAATATTAGTATCTATTGAAAAGGGATGTTTAATTATCTAACCACTTAATAAAATGTAATGATTTCTTTGAATTACATTTCCTGATAAGGAAAACAATCGTGCTACATGTTTATCTTCGCTTATACTCTAACTTACAGATTTTACATTTGACAATATCTCACACCATCTTCTACAGAAAATACTTTTTTATCCAACCGTTCATCTCATGTCACATTCGCATATGTAAGTCAAGGTGTCATCATTTTCTATATAAATGGCTTTACCCGAAGGAAAATTATATCCATTGCACTGGTTAAATGTTGGTTTTACAATTTCTTTGGTTAAAACGAGTAATTTTGGTATTAAGTAAATTTAATGAGCTAGTGATAGATCCACTCGAGTATTATATAGTAGAATCTAATAAGATGTATAAAATATACCTGATCGCTATATATTTAATTGTACAAAATAAAACTATTTTCAAATGAATCATTTTGACGGCATTCTACCATGGTAAGAGCTTGACTTACCTACTCCTAAACACATGTAAGGGTTTTGTTTATTAGTGAGAATACAAAGTATGCTTTTGAATTATCATTATGGAATACGATAAAACAAAATTTACAATTAAGTAGTAATTCATGAGCCATTTGAACTCAAACTAAATAAACCTTACTTTATTACAGATTATTAAAACTCATTTTTGATCAAAATAATTTTACACATGTTCTCATAACATTTCCTACCTTTTAATCAAGTATTCTCCAATAATAATAATAATAATAATAATAATAATATCTTTTCCCAAAATCTAATCTCAAAAAGTTGACTTAAAACAGGTGCTATATCGTGTAAATCAAAACGAATCCATTTATTGTTGAGTACTATTTGAAGGTACAATATAAGGATGCACTCTCACTCGATACACCTTGACTAGAATTAAAATAACTATTTGTAACCCCTTAGGGAGTGGTCAAGTTTGTGGATCAGGTAAACACGGAAATCAAAAATCACAAGTTCAAATCTCTTGTCAACACTTCCTCGATCGAGTTCGTCGCATTGGATTTACTTAGTGCGGTTAACTTCTCCTGTGTGGTTTGCAGACTACTACACATAGAACGGGGTTTACTTAGTGCACATTCACAGTGGTCGGGCATCCGTTCTTTCGAGGTGGTCGTGACTCTGCTAGCGGTAGCGGCTACGAGTTCCTACATAAAAAAAATAAAATAAAATAATAATAATAATGCTATTTGTACCTGAACAATTATCTAATGATAGTTGGATTTGAGTTTAAATTTCTTTATTGTATCGGAACTTCAAAACACCATAATAAATGCTTGCTTAATCGGTAACTATATAGATTCGAGGCTTTTATCCAATCCATGACCAGTGGGATGGTGCTCAATAAGAATATCATAAAATGATATGTTTAATTAAATTAAACATGTTATATATCTGTTATAAACTAGTCAAAAGTAGAATCTCGACATTTCATTTTATTATATTATCTTGATAACCTGGTTTCATCTCCAAGGGTAATTAAAGTTACTTTATTTGTATAAACTTATCTATTAACTTGAAGAGGACCATTGATTTTTATTCTCTTTTCTTGGGATAAATAATAAAAAATTCCTAAATCCACACATAAAATCGTAGTCAAATATCGATTAGACATGAATTATATGTATTAGCCAAAATAAATAAATAATAAAATTGTGGTTGGTTGATTGGTCGATGCAACAAAATAGAAAAAAATGGTACTTGTAAATTTATTTTAAGTGACTTTGGTTTAAATTTATACACCAAGCTCCTGAAAAATAATTAAAATTGTCCTAAATAATTTAAAATTTCTATATTTAAACCCTTGTTTGAGTTCCATTTTTCTATCAAAATACATTCTTGAACAGTGATTGATCTCATTCTCATCACATTTTTTTAATAAAATAATATTACACGTAAACACAAAAAAAATTTCTAATTTTTTAACCACATATTTCCGTCATAACACTAAAATGCATTTTTTTTAAAAACAAAACAAAACAAAAAAGTTATTCATTTTTTTCTTACATTTAATTAAACACAAAAGTTTGAAGTCTGAAGTCCAAATCCCTCAAGTTTAACGTCACCAAATCACTTCAACAATTCTACAGTCTTCTTTTTTTGACCAATTCGAATGAAAAGTAAATGATAAAACGTACAAAATTACCATAAATAAGTTCCGACGAGAAGTAAACATTATGCCCTTGTTTGCTAGAGATTAAAATCAATTTTTTACTTAAATTTTAATAAAAGTTGATAGAATGTATGGTTGAAAAGTTGTGAATCCTATAAAATGTATAATTACGCTCTGTTTGGTACACATTATAATTTATATTCTCATTCTTTTACTCATTTTCAGCTACACATTTTTCAATAGAATAATATTTTTTATCACATCAATAAATTTTCCTTCTTTTTCAACCTCACATTCTCAATCAATTTACTATTTCAAAATACATTCTTTCAAAATAATGAGGATCAAACACACCCTTAAAATCAATTTTTTTTATTTTTACTTAGATATTAATCGAATTTTTTAGTGATACCAAACTGAGGCATACTAGATGCCCAATTATTAAATTTATTTATTTATTTATTTATTTAATTCTTGTTTGATACCGATTAAAATCCAAATTTTAATCTAACTCAAGTCAATAATTAATTTTAATCAAATATTTCATGAATCTCACAACTTTTCAACCAACATTTCATCAACTTTTATTAAAATTTATTAAAAATCTAATTTTAATTCTCACACAACAGAAATTTTATTTTATTGTTTTATACGTACCTCACCTCACCAATCATAAGGAAGGCAGTGTCTTTATTGTATAGGACTTTTAGGGGTATGTTTGGTTTGACAGAAATGATCATCAGTCCTCGAAAGACAGTTTTGTAAAAGTATGCATAAAGTATAAGGGTCGAAAGAAGTAGGCCATATTATTTTATGTAAAGTCATAAGATATTCATATATGACTAGAACTGGTCAATTCAATCCACGCGGACTGCCATAAAAAATAAAATCAGATTCACTGTACAATAGCACAGTTAATGCATCCAACAAAATCAATAAGCCTGGTTGACATATGAAACGAAATTATTAATACTTTAAATACAGTAATAATCTATAGTGTCAAGGACTTTGTCTAGTCAACTGATTTTTTCCTTCTTTTAGGCCTACATCTTCTTAATTCAACAAAGTAGCCAAAAATTAATAAAAATAAATAGAAAAATGGATGAACGAATTCTGCTCGTCGTTAAAACAGAATAAATTGTAAAGAACATGCCTATATTGGTCGATCGCTAATTTCTAAAACTGAAAAGGTTTATCCTTTCTATTGCATTCATGGTTAACGAATTCTACACGAGCATGAACCACATGCTTCATTACAAATTGCTTCCACCAGTCTACAGTTATGGTTCCTATATACCGAATAAAGATTTAGAGAACTAATGCTATCCTCTCCTACAAGTTCGACTAAAAGGTCTGTACTACATTCACTTTTTCAAACATGTCAAAAAGCATTCCTATTCGAATCAATGCTTGAGATTCTCAAGTTCTCGAGCAGCTCAAGACAAAATAAACAAGGATGTTAAACTAGGTTTAGTAATTACATAATCTACCGGCGTCCATTTGCCCTCTGCCTATTATGGTTTCCAGGCCTCATGTTCTGATTACTCTGGGCAAGACTCTGCTTGGGGAGATCACAGAACTCCACAACTTGTACTGTCCGCTGCTTCTTGGCTGTTGGCGAATTATAAGAAAATTTAGATAGCCGAAAATCATGATCTTATGAAACAATTCATCAATAGTATTTCTAAACGTCCCCTAGGCCAATTGTTCACATTCAGCAGCGTGAAGTTTGAAATAGGACAAACTAACCGTTTTCAGCTTCTTGATAGCGCTCATGGAGCTTCCTCTTTGCAGCTTCTAATTTTACTTGCACCGAAGCCTCATTGTTGCCCCTCAACTTCTGTTGAAGTAAAATTAGAGCAGTGGGATAAAAATAAAGTTTTAAGGCCAAACACCAATAAATCTGTAATCATAATACTCACATCTCGTTGAGGCGGCACCAGTTTCTTCTGAATCATGCCTTTGCCGGGATTCTGCTGGTCCTTCATATCATTTTTAACCTTGTTTTGCAAGGTTGGTCTCGGCAGCCGGGGTCCAGTTCTGCTGGGCGGCCTATTTGGTTTACCCACAGGAGTTTGTTTATTCACTATAGCTTCCAGATCCTTCTTTTGTTCACCTCTTGTGTCCTTTGGACGAGTGCATGAATCATCAGGAGCCTGGTCTTTCCACTTTGAGATACTCGATTTCTCGAGTGTCAGCTTTCTGCCATTTTCATGGTTCTTGTTGGATTCGGGAGTCTGGTCTTTCCGTTTAGGAATACTTGGCTTCTCGAGTGTTGGCTTTCTTCCATTTTTGTGGTTCTTGTTGAATTCCCCACTGTGTCGAGGATCCAGAACGTCCCCAACTAAAATCATACATCTCTATTAGTGGGGAATCCAAATAAAGAACCGAGTAGCAAAAGCTATACTAAAAGAGCATGATCAAAGGGACCGAGAAAAAGAACTCACTTTCATCATCGTCCATGCCGTCAAAGAACTTCCCAAATGGGAATATAGGAAAGCAAGATAAGCAAATCTAAGTCAGCACATAAACTCAAATGAAAATTGTAAAGATTCTGAGCCAAGAAAAGGCGATAAAACATAACACCTGTGACAGTTCCATTGAAGTAGGTGTAGCAAAAAAGGCTCCTTCGTCCATTGGAGGAGACGGAAGCCCTTCCTCTTCTTCAAAAGCAGACGTTTTTACAGATTCTGTTGCAATTTCTGCACCTATAAAACGTGATAACACATTAATAGCCTCTTGAAATTGATAGTTAATTTTAGAATGTTTGTTCTTTAGAAACAACTTCAAGATAAACAACCTGCAATGGCTTCTGTAGCATTAGCCCATTCATCAACCATGATCGTCCAATCCCTGAATTAAAAAATGCTTCTGTTATCGTGTACTTCTGATTTAAGAGAAAATAATTGAGTAGTAAAATCCATGAAACGAAATCAAATATCCACGTGTCGCACAGATGCAATAATGCCAAATTATTACATTAATAAGGCACCAACTACCGTTAAGACGACGTGAATTCTATACAGATACGACAAGATTTAAACAAAACTCCAGACAATGTGAATTTTAGATCAGAAAAGCAAGTAAAATAAAATGAGATTTGATCAACAACCATTAATGTGATCAATTCTTTCTTCTTGTGCCAGAACAAATTTATATCTAACAGGAACTAAACCTCTGAGTAACATGAAGGTACAATCAGATATAAAAGATAATGACAACAACCTCAAATGTGTAATCAATATCCATTAACTACAGTGTTCAATGACAGAGATAAGAGGCCAGAGGCCATACCCAATTAACATTTTTACAAGATGACGAATCTCCTTTGATCCATGCTTCCGCAGCACATTAACAGACTTTCCAATCTCCGTAGCCTGAAATAGAAGGAAAAAAAAAAAAAAAAGATGCTATTCTCACAACTTCTACATAACAAGATAGCATAGGCAAAAATTCTTCTCCAAAATTAGCAAAACAGAATTTATCAACTACTAAAGGATTCTGCTCAAACCTTCAGAATCTCTACAGACAAAGGCATCAGTTGAAGCCTCCTCAGTGACTCAAACAATAATGAATCAAACTGCCAGGCAAAAAGAAAAGCAAAATTGAGTTAACTCGAGGAAAAACAGATAAAGCTAGATAAAGTAATCATATCATTTCATGTAATCAAACATTAAATAGCAACAGCATTTCAAAACTGATAAACTAAGCAATGGGAAATTTTTAAATGTTTCAAAAAGAAAATCCTTGCTGCAAAAGTCCTAGTAAATGTTCTGATAAAACTAGGCCACATTTCAATTGAACATAAAAAAGAACTAATAATCTAAAAACAAGTAGAGAAGATCCTAATTCATGCCTATTAACTGAATTACAAAAGAAAATAATAAAAACCCACCTGCAAATTGATGTAAAACCAAAACTAAATCAAGAATTTAACAGTAGAAAATAGAAATAAACCTCTTCTTCACTGTTGTCAAGAATTTCTTTTATCCTCAAAACCTCTTCAAGCAACTGATATTTCTCCTCAATTTCATCAGTCAATGCCTCAGCTTCTCCGTAACTGAAATTGCTGACATGATTCGCATTCATCTCCGTATGATCAACATCCCTGTTGCTGTGCACTTTGCTTTCTTTTGTATCTTTACTTCCACCCGTCTCATTTCCACTCTTGTACTTTTCATCACATTTTTCTGCATCATTTTCACATGGAACTGCCAATTCAATTCTTTCACATCCAAAACACTTTGTTTGTTTGCATGTGAAAAGCATCTCCGCAATTCTGTCCCTCTTCAGCTTGAAGTCATAAGGGTAATCAGAGGTTGCCACCATAATTGCGTGCTCAATTATATTAAAGATATCTGAATTTGAACTCCTGAAGTACTCCCTCCATTTATCAAGAGTCACTGAACTGTCGGCCATGGTGAAAAACTCAATTCAGATGGCCTTTATTCAATGGAAATTCCAGTCACTGGACAGATTAAAAAAGAAAAAAAGGATATCGAAATCTTATAAAAACCTAGGTAAAACTCGATCCTTTTGATACCGAAATTGAAAGAGACTCAAGTTCGATAGAATTCTTATTGAAAAGTTTAGTTGAGTATCAGTTTTGACCCAAAAATTTTGATACCAGTTCGGATGTATATAACAGAAGAAGAAAACTAGTTCAATTTCCAAAAGATCAGAAATGAAGATGGATTCTGAACACAGATTGAGGCCACAAAGAACCCAAAATATTTGTAGAAAATCAACAAAAAATCCCAAAAAAAATAAAATACTAATCTATATGCTATTCCAGAGAATTTTTGAAACCGACTTAAAAGATGTAAAAATACAAAGTGGGTTTTATTCAAGCGTAGAGATGAAAAGGGAACTTATTCCACAAAAATCAATGGAGAAATCCTGAGAAAAGTTGTGCGCTTATTGAGGAAAATTTAGAGAGGAATATATGTTAAAAAAGTAACGAGAGATATTCTCTCTCTAAAGACCATACAAGGTGTTGCAAAGAGGAAAGAGAGAGACGATTTTTTTATATTTCTAGGATTTATTATTTATTATTTTCATTTTTTTAGTTGAATAAGGACAGGTAATCAACAATCAACACAAAGAAACCGGTTCACATAAAGTCTTGCTACAAAACCCCTCCCGTTATTCTCGACCCATGTTTGACGGTCATAATTTTGAGAAAATAAAATTTTGAATAGTAATTTTTTAAAGAATGAATTGATTTTTTATAGAAATTTTTTTGAATCTACATGAAAAATATTTTATTATGTAAATGTATGATTGAATTAAAAATTAGTATGAGAATTAAAAAAATTTGAAATAATAATGGTTAAACGGGAGCTCAATATACCCATATACTTTTTGCTTATTTTTAGACCCATTGCCACTTAATTTTATTAGCTAAATTTAAATGAGAATAAATATGTTATCCGAAACTAGTAACATTTGTTATTAACTTTTTACCACGTGTCTACAAAGCATAATATTTCATGGCCTATATCATCGATCGAAAATCAATATGCACATCCACACTTGCGTAAAAAGAAACTATCAAAAATTTCGACTATTATCTTGGTAAGAAGATAATATTTTGTATTGATCGTGGTGATCTGGTCCACTCATACACGACCAATACAAAAAGAAAAAAAAATACAAAATAAACAATAGTTAAACTTTACAACAATTTTTTTTTTCTGAAATGAGTATGATTCAAACACTAAAATTTTGTTGTGAAGTTGATTTATTTTTTATTACAACATGTTGAATAGACCTCGACTATAGATTATGATTATAGTTATTCTAACATAGAATTAAGCTACTCATACATTACATTAGATTATTTTAAGAGTTGTTAAAATCAAGAATAATGTTATTTGCAGTCGCTCATTACTGTAGTCGTCTTACGTTACATACATGTGTCAAAGCTATTTTGTCACATGAATAAAGTTGTGGTTCGATCCGCTCACCCCCTTCGTATATTTATTTCTATTTTAATTTATTTAACTTCATTTTTTTTTCCGGAAAAAGGTAGACGCGTTTGTTAAATGAAGAACAACCGGTTGCTACTGATTAGACGGAATGGTACATTGTGTCGAAATACTTGGCGACCCGATGCGCGCTTAATTGATGGAAATGAAATAAGAACAATACAGAAAGAAATGCCCGTGGGACACACTTATTGCTACCGATTAGACAGGATGGGACATTGTGTTGAAATACTCGGCGATCCGATGCGCGCTTAAATGGTGGAAAGTGAGATAAGAACAATACAGAAAGAAATGCCCATGGGACACACTTATTTGGCAATAGCGTGAATCTTATCCTCTCCCCCCATTTTGTTACAATTCTTTTTATAAATATTTTTAAAAAAAATATTGGTCAAAATACATTGTTTGACTTTATTCACTTCCATTAATTAATTCTCAAACTTTATTAATAAATTTTAAATTAAAAAATAAATAAAAATAAGAATAGGTACGAGGACCAACTTCCCGTCCCATTCCAATTCCTGATAGGGTAGGATATCCGTTCCAAAGCATGTTTGAAGGTGCTTGAATTAAAATTTAAGTAATCATAAGTTGTCGACCCCGCAAATGTTTGTTTTATAAATTACAATTTTGTCAGATATGGATCTAGGATGGAGCGATTAAAAATTTTGTATCCCTAATGGTTGAATATTAAAATATCATTTATTATATTGCATTTATCATTTTCCTTTTATGACACGTGAAGAGGTTACGGCCAAAGTATTTATTAAATTTGAAACTATATGGAAGGCTGTAATTAAAATCACGTCCCAGATATTAAATGAGGAAATAAAATAATATGTAAATCTAATTCATATGAATAGTTTGTGATGGCGATTATTTTGATGATGAATCTAACCATGAGAAAATGGTGGAGAAAAAGTTTTTTTTTTTCTTTTTTAAATAAAGTTTAGCCCAAACAGCTCCTAACTACGATTTTAATTAAGTTTGTATTTAATTTTGATTAAGATAATCTTGACCGGTTTTGTCTTCAATTATTATGAATGAGAACATTAGTTATTAATTAAATTAAAATTATTAATGGATTTTTAGAGAGAGAGAGAGAGAGACAATCTGCACCATCTTTAAGTAATCATATTGTCATTATTAATGAGCATAGAAAATATGTGGAGAATTCCAATTACTGTTTATATGGTTGACTAAAAGGGTAGTCGGGATATTAAGTATTATCCAAAAAGGTATTTCGGAAATCGATCCGATGCCATCTCTATTCATTCTTAAGACCAAAGAATCGGGCAAAAAGGAGGAAAGTTCTCCGTTCGTGATTTTCCTGTAGCTGAACTTTTATGTGAGATTTTGAAAATAGTTGCTCTTTGGAGAGTTGTATTTATTGCTAAACAAAATAAATAAATAAAAATTTATTGTTACAAATTGACAGCTCTAGTGTCTTTGAAATCATGTAAATGCTTTACTGGACATGATTGGAAAAGGAAATGTCAAAATATTGTTTTGTACAATACAATATAACATGTCAAACATGTTTACAGGGGTTTGTTATTAAAAATTAATAAATAAATATTTTGTTAAATAAAATAGATTGGGTTGTTTTAAATAAATAGCCCATTGGGTTATTGGGTTGTCTCTATTAAAGGTTAAAGTCTACCGAGTCCATTTGTGTTAAAAGAAGCTCGGGTGGGAGGCTAATTCTGCTTTTCAAAAACTTATATTTATATTAATAATCAATGTAAATCTATATCTATGATATATCACCAAGTGGGAGTCATTTTTTGAATGATTATAGTTCTGCTACAATTTAATTATTTTAATAATAAATTACTTTTTATTTTTAAATATTTATTTAATTTACTTAACCATTCGACAATATTATCGTAAATTATTTTGCCAATTATTTAGTCATCATCAACATACATTTGACATATTCATTTAACTTGTATGCTTTTACCACACAAAACTTAAATCCCATTTCGTATGGATTAAAATCAGATTTTAATTTAAATCAAAGTCAAATAATCAATATTAACCACATCTTTCATGAATTACATCTTTTCAACCACACATTTAAAAAACTTATATCACAATCCACTAAAAATTTAATATTAATCCCTACTAAATACCATACTAATTACAAACTGTAATAAATACTAAAATATTCTTGTTCATGTACAAATTTATTAATTCTCAATTAATTAACATTCACATTCATTTAATTAATATTCATCTTCATTTATGCATTTTAGCATTATTAATTTTAATTATAAGTTTATTAAAAATTCACATTCAAAAATGCATTTAATTATTAAGTTGAGATTTAATGTCCAATTTTTGTTATCTACCCAACTAATTATTGACATATTACTTTAAATTAACATGTCATCTAAATCATTTTTTGGACGATTCTAGCCTATTAAAATTCAGTTATTTCAATAATTCATTACTTTTTATTTTTCACTATATATTTAATTTATTTAACAATTTGAACAATATTATCATGAATAATTGTCAACTATTTAGTCACCATCAATATATATTTGAAATATTCATTTCATTTGTGTGCTTTCACCACATGAAACCAAATTACAGACTGTAATAAATATTACAAAATTCTTATTCATATATTAATTCTCTTATATTAAATCTCAATTAATTAAAATTCACATTCATTTAATTAATATTCATTTTCATTTATACATTTTAGTGTTATTAATTTTAATTATAAGTTAATTAGAATTTCACATTCAAAAATACATTTTATTATTGAGTTGAGATTTACTGTCCATTCAATTAATTATTGACACATCACTTTAAATTGACATGCTATCAATTTAATGAGTTAGTGACGAATTAATGATGGTGAATTTAAGATAACATATTAATCTAGAAATAATGTGTCAATAATTATTTGGGTAAACAACAAATTAGATAACAAAAATTGAATAGCAAATCTAAACTCTTCATTATTCACGTCCATGTATGCTAATTAACATCCAGTTTCACTTAATTAAAAATTATATTATATTATATTCATTTAGTATAAATTATTTAACATTCATTATTCATTATCATGTATATATTCATCGATATTAATTTTAAATTAATTGCATTCACATTAATTTGTGTATCGTATTTCTTTAACCATTTGAACAATATTTCATGAATTATTTTTGCCAGCTATTTAGTATCATCAACGTACACTTGATAAATTCATTTCACTTATATGCTTTCACCACATGAAACTAAATTATAAACTGTAATAAATACTACAAAATCATTATTCATGTATGTATTCTCTATTATTAATTCTTAATTAATTAACATTCACATTCATTTTCAAATATTATTTTATATCATTTAAAAAAATATTTCAGAATAACGTGCAATAGATGCTTAACTCCGATTAGTCAAATTAAAGGTGGTTTACTTGATCTCTCTATAAATAGCACCTAAGAATACGAGAAAATAAAAATTCAGAAAGAAGTCTAGAAAAAAAATTAATAAAAAAAAAGTCCAGAGAAAAAGGAGAAGAAAATTTTACGAGTTCAAGGCTAGAAGTTTTAAATACAAAGTCTTTCATCAAGTTTCAAATAAAAAAGGAGTTCAAATCTAAGTTCTGAATTTCAAATTCAAGTCTCAAACAAGTTAAATTCTCAACAAATCAATGCCAAAATCGAACCTTGAAAAAGGAGAAGAAAATTTTATGAGTTCAATGCAAGTTTTAAATACAAAGTCTTTCTTCAAGTTTCAAATAAAAAATGAGTTCAAATCTAAGTTCTAAAGTTCAAATTCAAGTCTCAAACAAGTTAAATTCTCAACAAATCAAGGCCAAAATCAAACCTTGAAATCTAGGATTTAAGCCGCATGGCCTCTTGGCTTCAACACTAAGATCGCTAACAAGAGGATTTGCAACTTCATAGTCACGAGAGAATCAATCTACTTTGAATTTCTCAAAAATACAATTTGTAATAATTTTCGTATTTTACACATGAATCTTTTTGTACAAATTTCTTGGTAAGTCCGGCAGGGCATTCTTGTCCATTCATCTTTCGATCACGTAAAATCTTGAAGTTTTAACCACTACATCAACTATGGAAAATGAAAAAACAAATGGGAACTGTGACTCAGTTGGAGGAAACACTTACTGAATTATTTCACGCAACTCGAGCCTAGACAAAGACTAAGAAAACTCAATGTGTTTCATGATTGACGACGTCTTCTAACAAAAGTAGGGAGATTATATGTCATCTGAGAATCCCTTCAGCCAATGATGACCACATATATGACGTTAGAATTAAATGATCGAACTCAACAAATGGCTTTGGCCGTTGAAAAATTAACAGTCATTGGAAGATAAAGATGCATAAATTACTGCCCATATGCATCACTTGGAGCTGCAAAATCCATTTGAAAAGGCAATCTAGAGTTGGCTCTTCCGAAACTAAAGGAATCGAAAGAGCACCGACAAAAGCAAAAATATACATGACTAGGTGGTGTTCCAAATTGTGTGGCATGACACCACTCAAATGTTCGTTGGCTCCCTGTTTGTCCAACAATCTCCAACATATCATTGGTGACGGTGATTTGCGCCAGTCTTTACTAATATATGTTAAACCTTATACCGTCGTATTGACGAAATGTGAATCTTGCTCAGTTACCAACCCTCGAAGTTCCATGTTGGAAAGGGAAACCAAAAGCAACATGTGCTCATTTCATGTAAACATGTAATAATGTCAGCACCTATAATGATGCCATGGCAAAGCAATTTGAAAGCTCACTCAAAGGTGCAGTGATAGATTGATTCCGTAAGTGTACAAGTCGTACGAGTAATAAAGTGGATTTTTAGTCCGTGTATCGTACCTGTTGGAAAATATATTGACTGGTAAATAGATTTTCACTTGTGTATGTGAAATTAATTTCACATTAATTGGAAGTTGGAATTTGAAGAGGAGCCTTAAAAGGGATTACAATCTTACATTGGCTAGAAATGGAAAAATTGGAATATATGTGGACTAAAAATAGTACCATCCCACATTGAAA
>CAIGRB010072229.1:1720-15483 GCA_903798255.1 Fraxinus quadrangulata | reverse complement strand
AAAAAAAAAAAAAAGATTTAATGATGAATGTTAAATTGCGCAGCAGTGGGAGTGAATAAGCAATTTTTATTTACTTATTTTGGCCATAAGGCCCAATCTTGGATGAGTTGGAAGAGAAAATTTTAATGACGTCAATATGAATGATGATGCATTTTAAAAGAAACCTTCATAATTACTCGTGTCGTTGAGATCGAGCAAGTTCTTGTCATCTTAACTAACTTTTTAATATTTTTGGGCTATACTTTTCACAACGTATCTTTTAAATTTAAAATCATTAAATGATAAGTTCAAAATAAATAGTTAAAAAGGACTGCTAGAATAGAACTTAATAACCAATTTGAATGGTTTAGCTCGTATAATTAAATATGATGACAAGATTTGAAGGCAAATTAGAGCGAACCCTTGAATAATTTTCTTATTCAAAAAATAGCCTCGAAGGCCAGCCACCCATCATCGGTCTTATGTTCTCAACTTTTTTCATGGTACTTTTATCGATAACATCCTATTAATTAATACATCTTATCTTTAATGACATTTTCACCCAAAACTTTGTTAAGGAGGCATAAAAACTTATTTACTCGTATTTTCAAATAAGCAAATAATAATAATAATTGCTAACAAAATATTTGGATAGAAAATTGTCATCAGAGATAGATTATGCTAATTAATTAAATATTAAGGATAAAAATGCAACTAAAGAAAGTTGTGAACATAAGTGGAAAATGAATAAAGATTAAGTCCCTTTTTTATCCACATTCTAAAAATATATATATATCATTTTTTCAATACTCATTTTCAATCACATATTTTTCAATAAAATAATATTACACGAAAATTTAAAACATCTCTTTAATTTTTAACCACATATTCACCATCGCATCACTATTTAAAATACATTATTTCCTTAAGAATAAGAATGTGCATCAAACAGGGCCTAAATACTTTAATTTCAATTAAAATGCAGTGTAATTTGTCCTTTTGTTAGAAGTGTTCCAGAAATGTCTGAATATAATTATCCAACAAACATTAAGCCCCTGTTTGAAACCCATTTTGAGTAAAAAAAAAAAATTTGAAATAGTGATTGATGGAAGATTGTGTGGTTAAAATGTAAGGAAAAATTTTGGGTTTATGTGTAATATTATTTTATTGATAGAATGTGTGGTTGAGATGAAGAATAAGAAATAGAATGAAAAATAAAATGGATTTCAAACAGGGGCTAAGGTTGTCTAGTGTGACATCTCAAACATGTCATAAGAATCGAGCATCGTATCGTTGAGAAATCTATAAATACAAATAGCATAAAAAAAAGTCTGCTATTAGCTTGAAATGCTTTATTTTATACGTGAGCATCTTTAAATATGATTTAGCAAAATTAAATATACACCAAGAAGTCGAAAGGGGCAAGCTACAATAATTGCTTTACAATACAAAATCAAAAACCTGGCTCACATTTTATCATTCTCAAATTATGGATAAAGTTTATACGTTGTTTTGATCCTCAAATGATGAAGATTCAGGCATGACCACTTGACTTCGTAGTGGGATGATTTAAATCATTGCCGAGTACTTCTACAACCAGTCAATTAGAGTAACCAGCTGCAAGTGAAAACAACAAAATTATAATCACAAAAAACTTTCCCATATAGCACGTGCGAAATCTTTTCAGCATGTTTGGCTACTTTTTAAGTAACTTTTTGTTTCCAAATATAATTGAGTATATAAATTTTTTCTTACTAGTAAATATTAAGTTACTTATTTTGCCAAAGGAAGGAAATGGTTCATCTTTAACTTTATATTTTCAATTTTAACTAACAAGTAAAATTATATTTAAAAAAAAACCTACTATCTAAGCATAGCTAAACATGTTTGTAACAAAACTTACATATATAATTTGGTCGAGTAGCTGATAGATATGCTAGCAGAATAGCCAGTATGATGAAGATGACGATAATCTGCGTAGATATTAGAATAAGAAAACATCCACTGGGAAAAGATTTGGTGAAAAATTGAAAAGAAAATTTCACGACTACTCACCAGCATTGGGTTGTATGTAGGCTCTTTCCTGATAATGTACGATTTCCTGATAAATACCAAAAAGATTAGCAAACATAGAAATTAAATCCTCGGAGAGGACAGCTCACAGAAATTAACCTACCTTTCGTTTAAGGTTCCAGAGTCCCTGCAAGTTTTCAAAATTGATTCTAGCCTGTCCTTAGTTTTCCTAGCATTCGGGTCGTTGTTGTCAACCTACAAGATTCAGATTATTCTTTTCAGAAACAAACGTCTCACTTCTTGCCATCAAAAACAGCCACTCGGAGAATTTCTAATCCCAGGGATTTCAGGAAAGTAGATGTTTTATAGCATCATGATCATGAGCCATGTGATTTTGTTATATATAAAAAATATAAATAGATTGATGGACAGTCATGCTACATAATTGAATTCCTAGGAGTTGATGACCACAAGATCTATCAGTAACAGCCTGCGTGATGGCATAGAGTTGGTAAATTCTAAACATACTTTCATCATTGAGATAAATTAAAATTAAAAGATCCATAACTTTCAAACTTGAAGCGAGTTTTGATATCATATATGCAGTGGACAAAATGTCGATGAACAAAATTTTGTTCTTTTTGTATTTCATATGTATGGACGTGATTCTCAAACCAGGCTACTAAGATCTATCATTTGAGATCATATGTCGTGTCTGTCCAAGCACGTGAAAAATCAAGAGGTTAATGATGCGTGTGAAAACACACAGAAGAGTGTAAGCCCATGTCCATGTGAATGATGGATTGTAAAAGAAACCTCAAAATTATTCATGTGCAATCAGACACAAAAAAATTGTTGACATCTTAATTGGCTCGTGTAGTCCATGGAGGAAGCATCATATACCTTAGACTGCAGCATGCAAGAGAAGTCGTAAAAAGCACCGTAGACATCTGACATTGTTTTGGTTCGAGCAATAACCTTAGCAGTAAGACCTAGAAAGAAGAAACCACAAAAAATCAGAATTAGCAATATAGTAAATTGACGAGGAAGAAGTAATACAGCATACATATCATATGGTCACGATGCACCACCACAAAAATTTTCAAGTTGCATAAAGTTCGTTTTTGTTATTTAAGGGGATGGGGGAATTAATAGACATATAAAAATGAAAACCACAATACTTATTTTCTCAATTTTCATTGAAAAATTTAAAATGATTTATGGGAGACAAATTATCATTCTTTTTGAGAGTCACAAAATGCAGGCCATTTAAATCAGCTTCAACACTGTTTCCAGGGAGAAGGAAGATGAGGGGGGTATATTGACTGTTGGAATTCGCCCATGGTAGAGCCAGAGAGCTAGTACCATTACCAAAAGGTAGGAATGAGATGGTGAAAACTAGTGGAGTAAGACTCTTTCTTTCAACCAATTCCATGAGCGGGTTACCAGGGATAATGACGATGGGGGGGGGACAATGAGAGTTGGAATTCTTCCGTGGTAGAGCCAGAGAGCTAGTACCATTACCAAAAGGTAGGAATGAGATGGCTGAGAACCCCGTATTGATCTTAGCATCAATAGTTTTATCACTCATATTTGTAATATATTTTCAGGGTCATATTAACCACTTTTCCACTTCCACTGCATTGACGGTACTCTTTAAATTTCGCCAAAAAAGAAAAAAGAAGAGCATAGAATTCGTCAAATGAAATAAATGAGACTTGTGAAGCAAGAAGAGCATATGAATTTCTTATCTTACCACGTCTCATTTTCACAACCCCTCTGAAGACTTGAATGTTGTTGTAGCACATAGCTAATGTCCCAATTGCCATGACCTGGTTTATTAGGGGGAACAAATAATCAGATACATCGTTGGAAAAGTTACTACACAACTCTTAATACATGAAAAGATCAGCTGTGGGTTTTGTAGAACTAGCTCTGGAAAGGAAGCTGATATGTCCCCAAGTTTCCTCCAAACCATGAAAGGGAAGAAGTTGATCGTTTAAACATGTCAGATGTAAAATATAAAATAATATGTGCTAGCATATAGCAAAGATGTTTTTCCAAATTACTTCCAGATCTCACTACTTGCAACTGAACACGGTTTGCTTAGTTCTCAAAAAGAATTGTGTACCGAAGAACTATTGTCTACAGAGATATCTTAAAGAAAATAACAAAATAGCTGAACTGCAGGGGGGGTGGGTGGGAAGAGGAATTCTAAATCAAGTTACCATGTCAACATATACTGAGAAAAAAAATAAAGATTAAGATGCAGTTTTATTGCTCTAGATGCACCATATTACAGATCAAATCTTGTCGAAGAATTTAACAACTAAACAGTACGCTGAGGTAGAGAAGTCTAAATAATCTGATAAGCACATTAAAAACAAGTGTACCTGTGGAATAGCACAAAATCGAAAGATGGCTGGATCTCGTAATGCAGACATGTATTTTAGGCAATCGTCTACATGTGCCAAAGCATTTGTGACCATGTCATTCAGGCACTGGACTGCCTTGACCGAGTTTTCCTCATATTTTAGCTCCTGATAAACACAAACCATATATATCAACAATGCAAGTTTCTGTAGTTGTGCTAATAAAAACTCCATATTTGCAAGTAACTCAAGATGACTAGTAAAAGATAAAGATATATAATTGCTAAATTCAGATGAATCATGGAAAGGAGATGCACCTCAAGTTTGTTAACATATTTACTCCAAATCTGGCGAGGCCAAAACATGCGTGATTTTGGTATCTCATTTATGTCCTCCAGATAGTCTCTGATAATGTTAGTTTTCTACAATAATTACAAATAAATAAGCTGGCCATAATTATTTTGAACATAGAGATCATAAAAGGTGGACAAGGTTGAAAATGATACCTGAAGAAATAAACCCATTGAATTGGACCAGCTGTCAGAAGCCAAATCTTCTTTACCAGAAGCATGGAATAGTTTTGATAACCCCAATCCAACAAGTCCAGCCACATAATGACAGTATTCATCGTAATCATCAACTGTCTCAACCTGCCAAACAAGAAGTAAGTTGTAAGTTGCAATATCAAAGTAATTCGACTTGTCTTGCACAAAGGATAGTAGAAATGCTTCACAATTAATCATCGAATGGTTGAGTATGACCCATCAAATTATATCATGCCAGATGTTAATTAATGTGTTAAGAATAAATAACAATTAGCAATAACGCTGCACCTCAGGCCTGATATTTTTAACATACCTCCTCACATATAAATTTAGCCATTCCTTCACCCATCCTCAAGGTAATATCCTCAATTGCCTCCTGATAACTGTAGAAAAGAACAAGACTTATCTTGCATGCACAGAAAGAATGTGTATACATTGAAAATATGCAGCTTAAAGAACGTGCAATACCAGTTCTCAGAAGCAAAAAAATACAAAAATGATATAGTGAGATTTTTTTTTTAAAAACAAATTCAGTTAAAGAGTTTTTGCTTCTTCCAAATTTCACAAGCCAACTTTCATTACATAGATGCCTCATCTTTTAAATCTGAAAAAATCTACAAAGATTTATTGGAGAAATAAAGGAGTTCAAGTTGTCATATTAATTGATCCTGGCAGCAAGTATCAACTGATGCCAAGCCATAATTCTAAGTGTGATATATCTTAACAGAAAAGATATAATACGGTCAACAGATAGACTTGAAGAAATTGATAGCTTTTGTACTGGAAATCAATTAATTGCCGACTCCATAGTCCAGAGTTTCCAATCCCACAATCCACGTAGTACAGATACTCATCAAGTGAACAGAACTAAGGGCCTAGATACCAAAGAGTGCCTCAGCATCACAGTTCATAATTGGCGAACTTGAAAATTCTTTACTTCTGCTTTTTCTGTTTTGTAATCATGCAGGAAAGTGAAGTAAAGCAATATAACCAAGGTTTTAACGCTCGTAGAAAAATCTCGAATAGGCACTGTCTGAATGATTGCCATCTGGCATCCATTTATGAGAATGGAAACTATCCGCACCATAAATCCAGAGTTGCATGTTCAGCTTACACTAATGATCTAACCAAGTATCCTCAAATAAGGTGCAAATTGGACGCCAGCTAGCCTTCTAATTATCAGTAGAAGTTGATTTGCAAAATTTACAACTATACAAGCATATGCGATCAGAATAATTCATGTGTGACAAACTAATTTTGCAAAAGATCTTGCAATTATCAATGGTTTTGTGTTACCTTCATATAAGATGTTTTCTGTTATTTTTAAACAAGTAATCCACCCAACATTTTGCATAAATACCTACATAATTGAACAACAGTTTATAACGTAGTAGACACAATATTCCTTGATAAGAAAAGATACCTCCTTCCAAGCTCCAGAAAAGCAGTGGAAACGTGATGGAACTGATCCATGAGAACTTTGTAGTCCTTTGTACCACCTTTTTGCAAAAGGAATAAACAGGATTAGGCAGCTACCATCTAGTCTAGACTGTATAGTATGTAAACATTACAAATTACATTTCGCCCCTACTCCTGCCCCCAGTATCCAACCCACAATACGATAGGCAGCTTTGGGAAAGTTTTTCTTGCCCATGACCAGGATAGGCAGGCTGCAATCCTGCGACTTTTGTTAATTGGCAACTAATCCAGTAGTAACTCATCCCTGTGATGATTAATGACAGAACTGTATGTATGCCAGAAGGGTTAAGTGCTCCCATTCACTTTTCCTAGCACGTTGAATAATAGATATTTGTTGTTCATTGCCTGACAAAGCAGGGCAGCAAAAGTCCAAGTCCAGACCAAATATATCTAGGTAAAAATTCAAGACCTACCTAACTTTATGGCCAAATTACCTAATTATTTGAAGCTGCCGTGCTTAGAGGTCAGGATATAGGCTTCCATTTCTCAAACACTCCTAGTAGGTTAGGTTGGTCTAAGTTTTCAATCTCAAGCATATATTTTTATTTCTTCTTTTTTTCAATATGATAAGAGAATACGAACATAAAAGGACTTGAAGTCCTAGGGGGTCCAGAATGATATCTTCGGGCTAAGTGACCAAAAAGCATTGCAGTGCTCATAAAGCCTCTGGACCTAATTTTTGAAGACAATCCAACATTTCCCCACCGCCAAAAAATATGGAAAAAGGAAAAATGAAATAAAAAGGGAGAGTCAGAAGAATATAGTGAATAAACCACAAAAGTTTTCTTCAAATCAATAAAATCTTAAAGACTAAAAACAAGAGTGTCAAAAAGACTATTAAGAAAGAAAAAAATTGAAGCTCACATGAAAAGTGCCATTCGCGATCATATACGTGACGGTGAAAAGCCTTCAGGATAGGTACTTTAACCTCCGTGGGTATACTTGTATCATCCTCTGTCCAAAATAATAACTTAAAAGTGAGTATTATGACTAAATGAAGTAGAGAATGTGGATGTAATCATGAGAAATACTGATGAAGTTTGACGGCGTTATAAGAATTAGATACTAGATTGATTGAAGAGAAACAAATGAGCCATGATATGCTACCCATGTAAAAGCTAACTTCTAAGCTCTAACCATCGAAGATTTAAATATAATGTATTTTGCTAGTGAAATGGGGAGGTTCTGATCTATCTAGGACCAAGGAATATCGAAGGCCTGGGCAAGGGAAGAATATGATTCATTTTCTGTAATGATATGAGGGATTGAGATCTGTTTGACTACAACTACGCAAAAATTCATTTTTCAAGAAAAACAATGAACGTCTCTTTTCACCATCTTATTATTTTTACATTTTTTTGGAGTTGAGATCAATGTTTTCTGTTACCAGAATAACTAAAACAACACACAAGTTACATAAGTAGAACGAGAAGTAGCCAGCGTAGTATCTAAAGCAAAAGGTTATAAGAGTCGATCCTTATAATCACCGATAAGATAGAAAATCTTGGTCATGAATCATTTCATGCACTTGACACACATGCATGGAAAATGGAGTGCATTTGATGTAATTGAAACAATTGTATAAAGCGACTAAAAGATTTTACAGCATACCAACGGTGTCAAGTGCTCGAAGAACCAAATAAAATATGCAGACCTGCAAAAGTTGAAGAAAATTTGCGTTAAAATCATTTTTTGGACAAACAGGAAAATATATTTCGCAAAGTTGAGAAATTGGTCGTAACAAATTTATTATATAGGCAAAAATCACGAAAATATAATAATCGATACTTGTAGAACCATTTGATCTAAAAGCTTAAACATTTGATAAGGCATTTACTCATTTAAATACTATCTTTATCTCGTCCCCTCATGTGTAGGCAGGATTCGTCATTTTTTCCCATCAAAGCCTCACACGTAATCATTTCATCATGTCCCGTCTCGAGTAGGCATATCCCCATCAAAGTCTCATATGTGTACATTTCTATTTCATCGAGTCCCTTCACGTGTAGGCATAATTCATTATTTTTTTCCCCATCAAAGCTTCACACATGAACAATTTTATTAAATATAAACCTAGACCTTTGCTTGCTGTGATATATTTTGAACCACTTGAACCAAAAGTTTGAACTTTTATAGAACTTTTATATAAAGTCTGATATATGTTAAATTTGAACTTTTATATAAGGTTATACGTATTCATATAACCCCCTAACATGGGGGCAGGATTCATTGTTTTTTCCCACCAAAAATTCAATTTCATTAAATGGATGATGGAATGCTTGAACTAGAACTTTTTCCTGACTGACTGAAAAAACAATGAAGTAACAATAGCACTGCAAGAATACAACATGCATCCATTATTTACTTCTTTGAGTTATTGTTTATACTTAGCATAATATTTCCATCTACTTGTGTCCAACATCTTTTGCACACTAGAAAACTTTGTAAAAATAATCTACGAGAAGAAACTACGCATAAACAACAAGTCAACAATTGTACATGTACTTAATAAAAGCAAAATCTTGCTCCAATTGCAGCATAAAATCCATAATATATCATAATAAACGGAAAAGGTAGAGGAAACTGACAGCGTCACGAAGATCGGTATCAAGCTGTTGAATAACGAGAGCAAAGCTTCTTGAGACCTTGTGAAGCAAAGTGTAGCAAAATGCCCAGTGTGGCTCCGGAGGGATCTGCTTCTCCGCGTGCCTCATCGCCATTTTAAGCTTAATCAGAGGGTATACATCATCCGGATGCCTAAAAATCGCCTTCAAACTCCCCATTTTCCTCTGTTACAACACCAAAAACCCCCCTCAAAATTCAATTAAATCGAAATCAATCGACCAAATTCAAACTAAATAGTGTATTATCTTACTTTTGCTTAAATATTGAATTGTTTCTGTGAATAATGTGAATTGAAGGAATAAGGTAGTTGGGAGCAGATTTATACAAGTGTGGACGATGAAATCTATGCGCGTGTTGAAAAGAACACAATAAATTATTGGATTGATTCGCTGTTTTACTGGTGGGGAGGAGACAAATTTGCTTAGTGATAAAAATGTGGGGTTTGAAGATTTTTTCAAATTGCCTGTATAGTTTGGCGGAACTGGACTCTAGTTTAGGCCAGTTGGGAGGACCTATGCGCTGTCTGAGCTTATTTAAAATTTATTTTTAATTATACGATTTTTTTAATAAAATGTTTTTGTACATAAATTTTAAAATTTTTCTTTATTTCTTAATCATATGTTGTAAAAAAAATTACTTTTTATAAATTTTTTTGGACTCAAAACATAAGTTAAATATGTTTGATCTAATCTAATATAATACGTAAGGCCAGAATGGGAAACATATTATCATTTATGAACTCATCCGACTCATTTTTTTTTAATTTTATATTTTTAAATTGAAATCGTATTTAAAAAATAAATAGATCCATAATAACATAAGAAATTAGGATTTTTTTTTTTTTTAACCATGTCTCGCCCGGCTTGTTTCGTTCCATTGTCATCTTAGAACAATGTCTTATTTGGCAATATTGCCCAATTGATTTAGAATGTGAAATTGCACTTGGTCCCCAACGTATGGTTCTCGTATCAAATTAATCCCTTGTGTTTAAAAACAAAGCAAGTTGGTCATCCTTTTTCATTATACCACCAACCATTTGTTTTTGTTGTCTCGATCTTCGTTAAATTGTCCATCGACCTACTCGATAACATACCCCGATTTGAATTTCTAAAATTTGACACACGAGTTATGAAGCAAAACGTAGACTCATAGATATACTAGGACCATGTGATGATTTAACAAGATTTTGGATATTTCTTGTGATTGACTACTAATTGGGCAATGATCACATGTTAGGAGCAACTTGTTACATTTAAAAGTTAGAGACTAAATTTCTACTAGAGAAATAGTTTAGGGGTCAACAGTGAAATTCTCCCTTTAGATTAATTTGATTTGTACGGAGCAGGAGGATTTTTATTTATTTATTTATTTATTTTGATTTTATTTCTGATTAAAAATGTCATTTTAATAACATAATTCACGTCTTGGCGCATATTGCAATAAAATTTTATTAATTTCTACACCACATGACTTGTATCGTGTGAAACCAATCCATTTAGGATACATTTTAAGATTTTCTTTTATTTTCAAATTTAAAAATAGCATAATTAATTTTGATTTTAAATATTGCTAATTAGTCATTCCAATTGAAAATATTGTTTTACATTAGTCCTTGTTTAATTTTGATTATTCGAGAATTTCTTTTTTTTTTTTATTTATTTAAACTTTAATTACACGTTCCCTAATAAATATGATTTTTCGCATTTCTCATAATTTTTCCTACTAAAAACCTACACGTTTATCCAAAAAATATAGACTTTTAGAAGAGTCAATTTTTATTTTTATTTGAAAGTGCTTATTTAAAAAGTTATTTTTTGTAGAGTACATGGTTCAAATTTATGGAAAAACGTTTTGGAAAGAATGTTTGGTTGGGAACGAGAGTGGCATAAACGTGATTTTTAAATAATCACTTTCAAATGCGAGCTAAGCCCTTATTTGAACTCGTTTTACAACTCATTTTCAATATAAATTCTTTCAACAAAATAATTTTACACTTAAATTAAAAACAATTATTACTTTTAACGATTATTCTTCAAAAAAAAAATTACTTTTTACAAAATATATTCTAAAAAATGAGACTCGGACATGGACTAAATTTTTATTATTGCTTGCCTATATCTCAAACCTTGTTAGATGCTTATCGAAATGTAAGAATTCTTCCGGTGCTAATTTTTTTCATTTAATTCATTTTTTTTGGTCACGAGTGCTTTGTATTTTGGCTCATCAGTTTGAATATGACAAGTTTGACATCATCTACTTACTCTTATCGTATGCTCTTCTTACCCGAAATCATTCCCAAATCGTCTGGTACCTTTTCCGCTCTTCCTTTCCTGGTGAAGGAAAGAGTGTTTGACAAGCTGATGTATGGTTTTGTCAGTGGACAGCTACAAGGGTATCTAAATTGACGTGTTCCAGTCGAACTTTATTTAAATTTTATTTTTATTTCTTACGAAAAAAATGTTTCGAAAAATAATTTGCTAAAGTTATTAAACGTATTATATTTTATAGCGCTGAGTTTGAGTCATTCAAAATTTCAAATAACAGAATCCACAAGATAACCGGATTAATCTACTCCTACATTAAATTTGTACATCTTGAACGACATCCCAATATGGGTAAAAATTGAAGTTATTGATTTAAATAAATATTGAATAAATCAATAATAAAATTAATTGTCACATCATGAAATGTCATCCCGATCTTTAAGTTAACCCATTAACGTGTGCAACTGGTAATCGGAAGACGGGTTTTGGAAAGCTGTAAGACCATATAAAGTTGTTGGCTCTGCAATATTAAAAATTCAAGAAAGTTGACCACGCGATGATAGACTTTAATTTTGACAAATAGTGGTCAATAATTTATTCTAAGATTGTGAATATTTTTTATTAAGTAAATTGTAGCCCGTGTGAAAAGCATAAAGCTTTAAAATGGCCCATATTTGAGCCAAGTTTTTCATAATATATTTTTTTTAAATTTATTTTCAATCCAACGTGAGTGCTGTAAAAATAATATTTGAATATATGTAAATATTAATTAATTAAGAATTAATATTAAGGAATATATACGTGATAATAAATATTAAATTATTTATTTAATTTTTAATTAAGTAAAACTTGATATTGATTAACATACATGAACGTTAATAATAAAATGTATTTTTGAATGTGAAATTTTAATTAACTTATAATTAGAATTAATAACATTCAATTTAAAAATATGTATCGAGAAACGAAAAGTATGCTATTATTAAAATAATTGAATGATAATAGGATGACTAAAAACGTTTAAAAATTTGATTCTCACTTGATGTGATATTTAATATATTATAAATAATTATTTTTAATTATTGCCAACTATTCGAGGCTGCTAACAAGTGCAAAAAAATCGACAAAACGACGACGTAACTCTCTTTATAGGTGGGGAATGAGATTATATGCAAACCCACTTTCTGGTTCACTTCCTCTACCCACAAATGGGTCCTCTAAAGACGAAAAATCGGCAGCCACCCCATTTGGACTTGGTCCTTTGTGAATTATGAAAGTTCCACATCCCATCTCTATCGTGTTTTTGTTAAAGATCAGTAATGAAAGAAAGAGACATACGTGAAAGTGTACATTAAGATAAATCGAGATTGTCTAGTTTGGATCGTGTGGCCGTGACCACACCCCCACTTGGCCGAAATGATAAGTCGATCTTCATTGTCGACGTGACAAGTTATTTGGATTTTTTTTTCTTTTAAATTTTATTAGAAATTACCTCGTGAGCATACTTTTACGGCTGAGCTTGTCGGAGTATTGAGCTATCAAAAAAATAGTCATGTTCGGCTTTGTAAAATCTAATTTATATTTTTAAATACCTTAATTATTTGCATATTATCGTATTCGATTTAATATATCAATTCAAAGATAGCCTACAAAAATAGTATGAGAGGCTCAGAAAAAGTCAGACGACGAATGGTGCTTAGTTCGTAGCATGGCCCTTAGACTTTGGGGAGATTCTGGAACTCACACGAAACAGTCGAGAAAAATTATTTAATTTTATTCAAAAATAATTTCAGAAGCAGCTTTAAATTTTTCATTTTAAAGTGAAAATTTTTAGAAACCAAGAAGAAAAACTAAGCCGACAAGCGTGAAAGAATATTTTGACTTAGTTTTCAGAAGTGAAAAAGGAAAGAAGTTTGGCCGTGTTGAATTTGGAACTGCTAATCAAATTTGAACACAAAAAGATACAAAATTCCAATTTTTGGATGCCTAGCTAATTTTAAGTAAATTAAGGTAACGGTTAATTCGGACATTAACCTCGTTTGAGTTCAATTTTTTCAAAATTCATTTTTATCTACACGTTCTCCAATAAAATAATTTTACACATAAATCGATTTTTTTTCTAACCACACATTCTTAAAAAAATTACTATTTAAAAATACATTGACGTTCTCTTTGTGTTTCAGTTTTGTGTTTTGAGTTTTGAATTCATTTTGAGTTTTGTGTTTTGGGGGTGTATTTTGAGATTGTTAAAAATGTGTTCTTTTTTACATTTTCAAAAATTGTTTTCGAAAATAAAAAAAGGAAAACGTGTTCTCTCTCTCTCTCTCTCTCTCATCCCCTCTCTCTCTTTCTCTATATTCTTTGTTTCCCTTATTTTCAAATTTGTTTTCCTTATTTTCAAGTTTTTCGTGGAATTGGCTTGAAAACTTCTAAAACGATGATTTTATTGTTTTGTGTACAAATTTTTTTTCGTTTTCAAAAACGTG
>CAIGRB010072223.1:2892-21119 GCA_903798255.1 Fraxinus quadrangulata | reverse complement strand
TGCCCAATACATTTATACCTTACAAGTGCTTCAACTGCAACATATATACTACAAGATATGTTTCTTAATATTCTATAGAGCAAGATTGCATAAGTCTAATAACTATTTGTGCTTGACAACTCTCATCCATAGTCGACATCTGCATATATATTCCAATAATAAGTTATTCCCGTAACAACAAAATAGAATAACAACAATACTCTTCAGGTATCACAATACCCTTTTAAAGCTAGCATCAATACCTAGTGACTAAATCCATAGCATGAAAAATGTTAGAACAAGTATATATCATAGCATACTTCTAATTCCTAATCATACTAGATATGGCTCTCTTATGGAGTCATTGGACGTATATGAAGACTCATATGGTCATCTTTCGATATAGGAGTATCAACACGGTAGCAATTCTACAATTATAAATATTCTAAACTTTATAGTATACAACATTTGTAACAGAGAAAAAAGACTGGAATAATCTTTTTAACACAAAATATACAATTTGCTAAACGTATGTCTTTTGTCTCAAAGATTAAGGACAACCATTTTAAAATGGTCTCAATACATCTCTTTTCATGCTTAACCAATGCAATGTCATCAACATCAAAATTAAACCCATGTTTGACACACATTCTTCCAAAATACATTATTTCATAAGTCATTTTCAATCACATATTTTTCAATAAAATAACATTTTTCATCACATCAATAACTTTTCTTTACTTTTTAACCACATATTTCACATCATATCACTATTTAAAATACATTATTTCCTCAATAATATCCATCAAACACATCATAAAATTACAACTTACCCTCAGACCTTTATATAAATACAGTGATCTTTTACACATGATGAAATTTTATACGAGATTTAAACTCTATTAAAACTCAAATACCACTATCAAGATGACTGCATTAGACTACAAGTGTAATTATAAAGTTACCACAATACTATAAAAACCTTCAACATAAAATCAACAAATCGATTCATGTAGATCTATTCAATCAATTCTCAATTGAGAGTAAAAAGACAGTCTCTAAATCTACTTGGTATAATTCTAAATTTAAACATACTAATACGGCTAACGTCATCGTACAAGAGTGAATCCCACTATCATGAAAAAACTTATCTAATTCAATACACTTATATTGAGTATAACATTTCTCTAAAAAAAAATAACATATCATAAACTCATTAGTCTTCCACTTAGTTTTAAAAAAACCTGAATGTTCTCAATAAACTTAATGACCAATTAGAACTTCCATCATATCTGAGATTAGGTTGAAATTCTATACTCTATATATCTACTTCAATCACTTTCCTAAATATTCCTCTTTATATTCATATAAGTAAGGAATTGAATTATTGAAAATAGATTGCTCCCACTTAGAGAGATTACTTCCACTTGAATCAGAAGCATAAAACAACTCATTTGTAGTCAAAATTGATTCATNCCACTTAAATCAGAAGCATAAAACAACTCATTTGTAGTCAAAATTGATTCATCAATGCACATAATATTAATTTCAATAATATTCGTTTTCTCCCTTACTAGAAACAAATGTCATATCTTGTAACCCAATATCCATTTAAAATTTAATTTAAGTACTTTTTTGGACTATCATGTTTATTTCAAAGAGATACATCTCGTTCTTAATAGACTCATGTTCTTAAACTCATTATCAAGAACTTAGATAGTCGATAATGAGTCTAAGACAATCCATATTTGGTGAATTTCTCTTTTATTACATAGATCATTGATCTCTTGTAATAGAGATTCACGCTCTCAAAGAATTCTCGAAGTTTTTACCTCCGTAATCTGATTTTCTACTCCCTTTCAATAAAGTCTAAATGAATACAATATCTTCAACTTATGAAAATCAAAGGCACAACACGTGAATCCATCTATAAATATAATAAAAATATGAAATTTCATCTCTATCTCGCAAAGAATTCAGATGGATTTACACTATGAAAGTTTAGCTCTTACAATTTTGAATAATTTTCTCAACTCAAAGCCTCAGAACATTGCACAGATATCTAGAACCACAATAAACATCACAACTATGAGTACAGACAGAATTACCACGTATAAGTTCAAGTTAGAGACCACTCTTTGAAGAACAACAATTGAGATCAAGTTCAGTGGAGTCTTTAATACTATCTTAATATCGAAGATGAGGTCACTTTCTCCACTTTGCAACACTAAGTTGCATGTATTAGTCATATAATCCTCCACTCCATCTCATTATTGGTATATATAGTTTGTATCAAGTTAGGGACTTGACAATAGACTAAAGACGCATCTTGATCTCATATAAATGGGTTTTTAACTCTTAAATCCACTATTCACACAAGATAAGATACAATATGTATAGTGTTGACATGTAAACAACACTATTAGGAGTATATTCAAGTGCAATATCCTTTAACTAACAACTTTCAAACGAAGAGATTCAAAACATATAGTTAAAGCAGTTGAACCTTTATAAATATTGATCCTTTGCTAAGAACTCTTTCAAACGTTTATTATTTGATATGTTCTTCTTGATCTCTTTTCTAGTCTCCTCATCTATCCCGCATTTATTCTAACTCATTTAATACTTAAGATCTAAAATCTTATACGAACTAGAACATTGTTGCACAAGTATCTCATCGATACTTAGTAACATCGAGTCCCACGTCTTTTAACTCACACAGCGAGTAATATAAATAGAGAAAATTGACACTTCAATTTGTAAGTCACATTGACCTTCAAAGTTCTCGTATATTGAAAAAAGACCAGTTTGAACTTACTACTAATCTAGAAAAATATGACCAACAAAAAATACCAACATTATGCTAACCATCTCAGTTAAGTCATATTCAAGAAAAGAGTTTATCTATAATAGAACTTAACAATTCAAATGCTCAAGCACCAGAATCTATTTTTTTCCGTACTTGACAAAATTTTGATCTTTATTCTCTAGAGTAGTATGACCCACATCAAGTCTTCTATTGCGTGGTTGATACTCTATAAACCATCATGTTCTTCTAGTACATTCAAAATCCTATCATACCAAATGTTATCGCATTTAGCTTATCACCTTTATTGAAGTCAACAACTATAGATTTGGATGACTGATCTATTAGATTTTAGAAACATTTTTATTCTCAGTCAATGTTCATTTATGCACATATACAATTTTGGATTAATGCAAATTAATCTATGATAAGTCAACGTCAAGCGCAGAATCGAAAGTTCACTATATTCCTAATTATCGTTTGCAATCCTATTATTTCACTATCATAAACTTAATTTCATAACGTAAAATTCTATTAGTTCTAAGTGAAAATCGCATTAATTCATCCAGTTGAGAACTCTCACCCAGTTAGTGAATCAAATAGTTTAGGTGAGATTTTCTCTAAATCTTTCAATCACCGAACTATCACTCAACTGAGAATTAATAGGTCTTAGGAAGAATCTCACTAATTTTATTGACCTTAGTATTCATAAGAATCATAACATTTCACGAATCAACAAATATCATGTAATTCAATAATGTAAATCTGTAATGTGCAATAAAAATATAAATATGCATATTTATCAATTATGACATGTATCATGATATCACAAATTAATTTTTTCAGAAAATAATTTCAAATATAATCGAAGAATAAAACTCAGATAATTTAAGTTTTATTATACAAATTCTCAATCTCGCTTTAATATATGTTGCAACATAATCCCGACAAATGGGAAGTGACATCAGAATTTTCATATTCTGTTTATCACAAAAAATATCCCAAAACATTCAAGTATTCCACTATGTTATATTCCAGATTCATTTACTAATTTCTATAAGCGCGGCTTTTTAACAAGTTCTATAGCCCATGCTTTTCAACAAGTTCTAAAAATGTGCATTGATCCAGCCATAACTGATCAAGCACAAAAAATTGAAAACAAGTCACAATAAGTCATATAATCTAATCAAGATCCACACAACTCATGAACTTATCTAAAATGTGATAATTTAAATACTTTCGGAGTATTTTTTATTTTAAAAAAATGAAAGCATCTAAACAATTCACTCCTACAAGACAAATACCACTTAACAAATATTCTTGATTTTCTAAAAAATTAGAATTTAATCACATTAAAAATATTTTAGATGCTTTTTACAATTTTTTTTAAAACATTAAATACAAAAAATATTTTTAAATATAAAAAAATCAATTGAATTGCACCAAAAAATCAAGAATCTTTTGGACCAATTTGCAAATTTTTAGATTTACAATTGGATCCCACACGTGCCCTCAAGTGTGAGATCAATTTACAATTTTTTTAAAAAAAAATTAATTAAAAAATGACACATCTCCAAGCGTAGACGCGGCACATGTCACACCGTCCTCGAAAAATTTCATTGGTCATCCCGACTAATTTCGACGTTTTGAGTTCATTTGCGTGGTCAAATTTTACAAAATCAATGTTTAAGGCTACATTTGGGACATTAACGGATCTATTCGAGAGTGAAATGACAAAAAATTCATGCAAAATTTTAAGATTTTTGACCGAACCTCGAGAGAATCATAACTTTTTCATTTTAAGGCCAAAATTAATTATCTTTATATTTTTGGAAAAATCTGAGAAGATCTAACCAACCATATCAAATGGGAAGCGTGAAACATAGTGTATAAGAAGTTATCATGTGATGAAGTTTCAAATTTTATCAATTTTTATGCAAAAAAAATCAGATTTTCATCCAAATTTTAAAATCTTATAACTTCTTCGTTTTAAGTACAAAATTTAATTTCTTTATATGGTTGGAAATTTCATTGAAATACCTTTCTAACCATACAAATATGACTGCATGAAAATCAACGAATAAAATTCAGTAAAGTTTTAAAATTTCCGCAAAATTGACTAGGATTTCAATGTTCTCCCAAATTCAATAACAAAAATTCATGAAATTTTGCTGGTTAATTTTAAAGCATATTATATACATAATTCCAAAATTCCATTAATTTTAAACATGTATATCAAAAGATACCATTAAAGACCACGTAAGGCTTCAAAATTTTACATACTAGATTCATAACTCAATTAAGTTATATAATGACATATTTAAGCATGTATTACAGTAAGGAATTCAACTTTATGACTCTGATATCAATGTAGAAATTCACAATATGCATAATCATAAATTACAGGTAAAAAATCCTTACTTGAAATAATGAATTTCAAAATTTTTTGTGGTTGAATCACCTTGCATCTCAAAATTCCAAAATCTGTATTTTTTATTTTTCAATTGTCTCAATCCCGATCAAAATGGAAGGGGATTATTATTCACAATATAAGTGCCTTATTTTGTGAGTTTTCGTGCCAAAATATTGATTTTAGGGCCTTTCAAATTTTATTGTATTTTCACATGCAAATTTTACCCTTTTTTTCTTGTCATTTTTTTTCCTCTTTTTTTCTTAGGCAATAATTATTGGAGGCTGTATGGAGTTAAGGGTGGTTATAGAGAATTGTAGGTTTGAATTTCAAGTTCAAACCACTCTTTCCAACCCTTTTAATGTCTTGTGGGTCGGGTCACTCCACATGGGCGACCTACGACCCATATTTTCTAACAAAACTTCAATTTGTTTCAATTATGTCACTGGTCTTCAATTCAATTTAAATTTCATCAATATCTCATATTTTGTTACCTCTCATTTCCCAAACTGATTAAATTGCTTAGCTGATATTCATATCATAATGGATCTTTCATGTACTCTTTGTGGCACTCTAGAAACAGAAATGGTAAAATTAAAATTGTGGCAATGTCCGTGACATTCTAGAAACCAAAATGGTAATTTGAAAGTTCTGGAATGTCATTAGATTAAAAGGTTAAAAGATGTTCATTTAACATTTTTCTTACGTGGAGTAGTGTGTTGAGTAGTCATATTACTAGGAATGTGTCCAAGATTTGATGTGAAGTAGCTTCTAACTAAGCAAGTTCCACCAATTTAGGGGACGAAACGTGACAAAGTAGTTAAATTTGAAACTACTTTGTACTTGAGTTACTTGAGACAAATTAAATCAGTGAAACTTCAGTTACCACCACTGAAATTTAACCCAATTGGACATGTGAAATTTGACATCTTTGCAACTCTAAAGCCTCCGTTTGATACCAATTAAAATATATCAATATCAATATCTACTGAAAATCTAATTTTAATCGCCACCAAATAGGAGCTATGTCATAATCTTTCTTTGTTTTCCAACAGTTAGCAGTGGCCAATCCTCGGTGGTCCGTCATTAACAAATTAAAGTCGGCCAAATTTATCGATAAAATTGGAGCAGGTCGGGTCTTCCTCACTGTAGATGACGCTGTGGATGCTTTCCGTCACCTCAGAATGACTGGTCTCGGCAGCTGCTGATAGCTTTTCAACATTTCCTACAATTCCAATTGCAAATTTTTGTTCAAAGAAGGGCAATATATAGCTCAGATGGGTGGCCTGGAATAACCAATAATATTGCACTTCCTGAACAGCATTGTGTGTGGATTGCATCTATATATTTTTTTTGTTTATGGTGTGAGAATGTAATTATAGAATGTTCTCCCTTTCTATGGATGGAACATGTATAATTTTACTGTATAGCTCGAGATCAAACAGAGCTTATTTTCATTATTAATAAATATGCATGTGTGCAGCAAAATGAAGATTTATCAAAATACGTGCTTATTTTAGGCATATGAACATTACGATTTTTTAAATTTATTAGAGAGTAGTTATTTTTCAAATAATTGTTAGATTGAGTTCCATGTCATTGGGTTCAGTTAACTTTTTGTTGTCACTCAATATTTTAGCATAAATAGAAAGGTAAATTGCACTCGGGTTCGAACCTTGGAAGGTTGTGATGATGGGTCCTAAACCTTTGATTTACAGCACTCGAAGTTCCAAATCTTTACATGTCTGTCCCGTAGGTCCTTTTTGGACGGAAATGCAAGATTGAAAAGTTATGGAATACGCGTGTTAAAAATAAAAGATTTAGTACTCATCATCATAACCTCAAAAAGTTGGAGACACCAGGTGCAATTTATCCTAAATAGAATTATTCTTTTTTTCCAATAACGTACAACATTTATAATGATACATGTTGAGAAGTTGTGATAGAAACCCAATAAAGATTTACCCAAATTCAACATATTTTTCAGAAATTAAAAGATAATAAGAAGTGGTCGTGATAATTCGGAAAACTCGTGCCTAAACGAGGGTTTGGCATGTGTTGATCTGCAAAAAAGTTATATAAGCACTACCAAAAAAATTAAGGTCATGTAAACTTACAATATCATGCTGTGTGGTAGCCTCATCTGTTTACGAAAATATAATTCGAATTAAAACCACTACAAATGTATAGTTCGATTTGTTAACAAGTAATAAAGTGGAATTGAGTCCAAGTGTTGCCTCCATGGAGATTGATTAATTCAATTCTAATTATTACAACCTTAACCGAAACAAGAATAATGTGATGTATTTGTTTGTGACAAAATTATAATTAAAATAATCTATTTATACAATCATGTGTAACTTAACTAACTTAAATGCAATCTATTCTAAATGTAGATTAGTGTGTTTAATAAATAATGAACGTACTACGATTTCGAATTCCCATGCAATAATCAGTTTTAACCCTGATTTTACACGTTGACAACATGATTGAATTTTGATAAATCAATGTTCTAATTTTATTTAATAATCTCTCTCGAGTAATGTTAAACTTACTTTTTGTATATGACACAACTATATTTTTATGATGGATACGAACATATAAAACTATATGAATTTTTATGAACACTTAAAAATTCACATAGAATATAGTAGTATATTTTAATTCCCTATCGGACCCTATGACAATTTATATATGTCGAACTTATTTTCTTTCTTTCGAATGCATAAAATAAGTCACAAAATTCACACAACTACTGTGCGCAATAATTGTGTAGAAAAGAAAATCATATAAATCATTTAATATTCGAAAATGTATTTCAATGTCAAGTATATAATATTAAAGATTAAAACTCATACTATATGGTTCATCGTTCTCATAGCACAAAGAAAACTAGCCTAGTATGTTATGAAGAAAAAAACAAAAGAAATATTGAAGAATCGACATCAACCAAATAATACTTGAATTGAATTTTCAAATCTTGGAATCGATCTTCATGTTCTTGCCTCCTTCTATACTCCCAAAAGCTCTTAGAATATGTTCTTATGCGTTGTGAACGGTCCTATTTTTTAAAAGACACCTCAAAATTTGTTTCCATAAAAGCTTTTATTCAAATAAGGAAATCAAAATTTTTCCTTTGACATTGTACTATGCGACTGCATAGTTAAATCAAACTCCTCCCTTAAATTCTCTGAAGCACTACATGTGACCGCATGTAAGAAGAATTATGCTATAGCATAGTTCAAGCAACTTCCATTCTTTGCATTTTGTTCTCTGAATGCTCTCGCTTTATAAAGATGAAACAAGGTGGCAAATGATACTTCACCGTCTCTATGGTCTTTCACATAAAAGAAAAATATAATTTAGCCTTGCCTTGTCGTCAAACTTTACACGACACTGAGATCTATCAAGCAAACCCTGAAGAGCTCTGCCTAACAATGGGGCTGTTGGCGAAGCAAGTAATTAGTCCATGTTTCACAATAATGCCTATTGGCATGTATCTAAAGTCGTTCTATTCTAAAAGGAAACTACATAATCAACTCCTAAACAACCGCAAAGAATTTTTGGAGATCAAAAAATATTTAAAAGAATAGTCTCTACAAGGAAGTTTGGTAAAGAAGAAAACAACTTGATACAATGAAATAATCCCTCGGCCATTGAGGGAAGCGACAAGTGCAAATTAGAGTTGCAACATTCTAACCTAATTCCATGCATAGTAAAGGTACACAATTACACTCGATCCAAATCTCTGTCCATCTATATCTCTCCATCCATTCCCATAAAATGTTTTTATTCTTATTTCGACATTTAACTTGACCGTGGAGTACCAAAGGTCGCCCATTTTTTCCCTTAGTAAGGTGATATTAGTGCTTAAGTATGCAGGTAACATACAGAGAGGGACGTGATAAAATGCCCCAAAATAACAATGAGTGCTAACAAAAACATAACTAGAAACAACTCCCATAATACTATGCTCCATTTGGAAATAATGATCCCCATTATAGAATTATATCATAGGTAGAAGGAAAAAGAACCATCAAAAGAGCAATTTGACACATTGTTTGAAGATAAATGTAGGTGTTGGTGTTAAGTAGAACTGCAAGTTTTATGGGATTGGATATTGTGCGCAGGGACTACACTAGGAAGGTAGTTTCTCTTCGAATGTTCGTGTTTGCATCTTCCAATTCATTATCGAATTTTTATCAATGGTAGAAGGCAACAAATTTTCTATCGAGCAAAACATAGATGTACAAGCTGTGGAATCAAATTGCAGCAATACACTGTAAGTTGTCAAACACCCTAGTATAAATGCATATGAAGTTGACATTATCTGATAAATTTTGAAATTGATGTCCTTCACAATCTATGTTGAGAGTTTACGCATACATACACAACGAAATTTAAAAATAACTTCAATTCCTTGTCTTTGTGTTTAAATAGAAATCATGATTAGAATTATACATTTAGCAAATTCTTCAAACTCCTTTGAGAATCTTGATCACGAACAATCGTGGTCTTTGCTCCTCCTTATGAATCTTGATCTACCGCAATCTTTCAATGCCTCTATGAATCATAATCTTTTCACACTACATCTGTTCAATTGTCCAGCCTCTAATGATAATCTACACAAGAAAACAAGAATGATATATTAGTTTCTTTTTCTTCTGTTAGCAAGATTATAATATTGTGTTGTGAGTTTTTGATGTGTTGTTATATTATTGTAATAATGAAAAATTCAAACCCTAATTGTTTATTTATAGATGTTTAAGTGGATTTGACTCATCCACTAAACATAAGCCGGCCTATTAGTTAATTAAGTCAATTAATTCAATTTGTCCATAACTTAAGTCTATTAATAAATAATTCAACTAATTAATTCTACAAATGTCCCACACTTATCAATTAATTAATTTTTTAAATAATTTTTCTAGTTCTCCATTTTGCGTACGACTCATTAGGTTCCCAATATCAGACGACATAAATAATTATTTTGATTTAATCAAAATAAGATAAATTAAAACTCTCTTTTAATTTATCGCTAATCCACCTAGATTAATCAATTCACATTCGTAATCCCAATTGACAGCTAGAAACTTTTTCGTTTAAACTATAATTCTTTGGTCAGTATAATCTGATCAATTTCAAAACATGAAAGTGTGTCAGCATCGTTTATCGATTATATCTTTTTTCCCACTCCTATGTCAATAATAGTCGAAACTCTTTTTGTACTTAACTTGGTCAAGAATTTTAATACCAAATTAATCGAATGAAACGTTAATCATAATCTCTCACTATCTAAGAATGACGAATCATCTATTTTTCATTCATAACTTTCATATAATTCTTGAAACATCTTAATGATGTCATATTAATGACGTCTTCATATAAGCATCATGATAATTTCAAATTGAAAAACCAATTCCACTACCGAATGTTAGAGAATAACCACTAATACTTAAATAGTTACACATGTGGAATATTTGTTGTGGGTCTCCAATGCTTTTTTCTCTTAAAACAATCAATGAGTCCATTTAAATGTCACTATATTTTAGTTTTAGCTTGTGAGATTAGTTACTCCACAAGAGAGAAATGTCACACGTGTTGATCTATTATCCGTAATAATGATATTCATATCTTGTAATTACTTACGACCACGAATAATTAAGATTCAATCATTTGTAATTTGTATCTCACAATCACAACTCCTTGTGATTAACAAGTTACCAAAACTTGAATCTATAAACTCTATTAATTTAATTTATCCGAATAATAATTTAATTAAATAATATATCTGTATTAAACATATTAAAAGTGTTCACATCCAAAATTGATTGGACTTAATACATAACACTTACATCTTACATGCTCACTTGTTGGTCAAGAAGTGAATGTCGTGGCACACATTCCAACTATGGTATTACGATCGTGGAATCTCATGACTAGGGAGATGGAAATATTCATTACTAAGATGTAGAGCTACATGCATGATAGAGTGAAAGTTTCAATTTAATGTTTTATTTAGACCTCCGTGCGTAATTAACCAATTAAAAACAACAAGTCACTTATTAATGATTTCTAGATGATTAAGTCAATTAATTCAATTCCACACTATGTTTGAATACCATGATAAATCAAAAGTCGTAAATAAATAAGAACACCACAGAAGATCACGGAGAAAAACCCTTAGCAAATGATCAAAAAACTCCAAGTCCAAACCAGTAACATTCACTATAGACAAATTGACTTACAGTATGATCCAGACTCGACTAACTCTTAGTACTCTATTACCTACTTTATGTAATCACCAAGGCCCTCCTAGATTGTGTGCTCTTGTACCAACTCCCGATTTTTTGAAATTTTTATCTCCTATGGATCACCAAAAACTCCTAGTTCCTGTCTTATCAGAATTTCATTTCCTTCCTCGATTTTCAGAACTCTAATAGATTATACGGAAGTGAGTGGTTTGGTGTTTGATAGTTAAATCTTTTTATGTTTTGATCTTGGATTGAATATAGAATGTTATGGCTCGATCAACAATTATGTGTTGGATGAATTTATGAATCAACAAAGAAGGGGTTGAATCAAGATAACTTTGAATGTGTTGTTTGATCTTCAATAATATGATCTCTATAATGAAAAAATGAATCAACGCCCCTTTGGGACGATCTAGGGCATGCATATTTGTAATGGGAAGTGTTTGGGGGTGGGGTGAAATAGGACTAAAAAAATCATAAAATAGGGTTTCACCAGGGTCATTTTAGCACCATGAAGGCTCCAGTACTGCTTTTGGCGCTCAAGTGCCAAGCTAGTGGTAACTGAGTAGTTATCAATATTTTTAACATAAAACTCACTCGATATCTGATTGAGGTGATTGAAAGTAAGTTTGAAAGATAATTCAATGGGCTACAATTCTTCTAAAAATAGCTTATTCAAACTCCAATGTTTTCTATGTGAAAAATGCATCACAACTTGTGGATGAGAATTTGGAGCATGATTTATGAAACACTTGTACACTTCATTGGCTTTTAATTGTATTCCAATAATAATGTGATCTTTTTGGACATCTTAGTCATCTTTGACTCCTTCAAGACCTATTCTACCAATCCCAACTCTTTTGATTTTACAACTCAATTTCAACTCAACGAGCCTAAATTTTGGATATGGATAAAGTCAATTACAATTAGGACCCTAACAAACTCCATTTTTGACATTCTCTGACAAAAACTTTTCATTTCAAAGTCAAAATCAGTAACTCCTAATAACAAACTACCCAATGACTCAAATCCCAAGATTTATTTCAACATCTTGTCAACCTGTTTATTGAAACATGTGAAAACAAAAATACAGGTCAAAAGCAAGAGGAACAAAAAACAAATAAAATCATATAACTAAATTATACAAAACAACATAAGTAAAACATGTGTAACACCAAAGCATGAAATACTATGTGAATTACTAACATAGGAATAAAGTAGAATATTAATATCAACATTGACGAAACCCAAAACACAAAATCAATATTAAAATTCGAACAAAATTAACCATATGACTCCCCCAAAATCAAATAACAAACAAAATTTAATTAAAATCCTCCCCCTAACTCATATATTTAATTCCATGGAATAAATATTAATCTCTCTCTTTTTATTATGAATAACAAAAGAAAAACAAATAATAATCATTAAGAACATAGAGAGGAATGAGGTAAAAAATATGTACATGTATAATTATGCAAAACATGTGATGGGAAAATAATTTTTTTTAGACAACTGTTTCTATTTTTTGTGGATTTTTAAAATGTATCATCATGAACAGTTATTTGCATACTAATACAAGTATAATTCACAAATAATAAAATTTTTTCACATAACTTATTTTAAACATAGATGGAGTAAATTGTATAAGCTACACATGTGTTCAAAGTGCCATTAAGCTCATTTAAACAAGTCTCAAAACCTTAAATTAATGAGAAATGGCATATAAAAAATCACTAGTGAATGAATATACTCCTCAAAGTATGAAGTCAAACCCAGTACTACTAGGACATTTTTAAATGAAAAGCTCATAATTTTTTTTTCTTTGTGTAACTTTTCTCTCCCCCCCCTATCAATAAGCACATACATATATTTTTTTAAATTTTTAAATATCTTATGTGCAGACTTATCTTTATTAAACAATTTAATGACCCATATAACAAGTTTTAAGCCGATAACTCCAAGTAGGGCTGGACATGGGTTGGCTTGGTTCTCTAAAGAGTCGAACCGATCCAAAATTTTCGGGTATTTAATAAATGAAATCATCGGGTCCAAATATAGTTATGGAACCATTCGGGTTTGGTTCGATTATGTTCTATTCGGTTCCGTACTTTAATTAAATTTTTTAACATTTATAGCAAAACTAAATAAGCAAAATTTTCGGGTATTTAATAAATGAAACCATCGGGTCCAAATATAATTATGGAACCATTCAGGTTTGGTTCGATTATGTTCTATTTGGTTCCGTACCTTAATTAAAATTTTTAACATTTATAGCAAAAACTAAATAAAAACAATTAATGATATGTTCATTCGTAACTTTTACAAATTAACGTAGCCCAATTTAAAAACATATAAATAACAAGTTGTCCAATAAGATTAATTCAATCTCTACAAATACCAAAAAGTAGATACTAATACTAAAACATCGATTATCCATATCNTTAATCATCAATTGCTTGACTTGTCGTAGTAAGAAACTCTACAAGAATAATTAAAAAGGCACAACTAACAAACACAAATAATTTAAAAATTGTTCAACTAAAAGATAAAAATAAAATATTTTTAAGTATTGACTAGTTTGTTTAATTAATTTGCTAATTTGTTTACAAAAAATTAAAATAATTTAATTAATTCAATATAAAAAATTATTTAGATTCGGTTCTTGGTCTAAAATCGAAAATCAACCAAAACTCATCGGTTCTCGATTCAGATACATGTTCGGGTATTTTACTTATGAAGAACCGCTCAATTCGATTTAGTTCGGGTTCGGTTCGATCCGGTTCGGTTCGGTTTGGGAGTTTTGTCCAACCCTAACTCCAAGTTAGATGACCATAGGGTACCATATTTTAAGATACCCCGTAAGTTTAATTGCTCAAGTCAAGAAAGTTACGAAAACAAATATAAGATGTATCTCACTTTTTATATATTTCAAATTTTGAATCACTAGCATCTTTTCCTTTTATGAAGAATATATAAGTGCTTAGGTCAATCTAGTTCAAAGTCATTCCATATTCAAAGTTAATTCACCACACAAATGACCACCATCCCAAATCTCAAATATGAGATCAAAACTCACTTACAAGAATTTGATGTGCGCATAAGATACATGTAATAACATATACCAAGTACTCCAAACAAACTCTAAACAAATTATTGAAATTTTTATTTATCATACATGAACTTTACTAGTACTTGATAACAATATAACGCGTCAAATAAAAAATCCCTTTTTTCTTTTTCTTTTTTAAGTTAATAAAAGGAAGAAAATGAAACTTTCTAATTTACAAGGAACATATGTGCATATATGAATATATAAAACCATGAATAATAAAGATGTATGCACCAAAATACCTACTCATTGAGGTACACCAACGCTCGTCTCTTTAAGAGTACCATGATCAAATTCATAATCTCTCATATCACTCTTCTTAACCTAGAATCTTCTAGAAGCAGAATTAATCCTAGTCAATTGTGTTAACATCTTGGTCAAGTGACTAACTTGATAAGTAAGAAAGTCTACCCAGCTAGATATATTCTGATCTATTCCTATTCAAAAGTTTGCACCTAGGCCTTGTGTGTCCCAACTCACCATAATTGTGACACGTAGGGATAAACCTAAGTCCAAATCTACGTAGTTGCTAATATTGATTTATGGACTGGTTGGTCCTAGATGTCTAGTAGACCTCTGCCTTAAGATATTGTAGTTCTTTAAAGTACTAGCAGCATAAGGATTAGATGTCTAATAGACCTATGTCTTAAGAAATTGAGTTGAGTGTTGGACTTCTCAAGATCGCTCATAAGGGTCTTAACCTTAGTTTTCAAGGATTCATTCGCGATATTTAACTCACTAAGGCTTCTAGTGGACTTCCCAAGATCACTCATAAGGGTCTTAACCTTAGTCTCTAAGTTCTCATTGACTAGTCTTAACTTACTAAGGCTTTTAGTTAACTCCTGAATGTCAGATATTAGTCTATCTTTCTAGCTCCAGTTCATTAACCTTCCCAAGGACGGCTCTATTGATCTTTTTCACCTTAAGACTCTTGTGGAACAATTGTTCATAAGCCTTATGAATATCTTCCTCATCTTTCTATTCTTCTTCAGAGCGCTCACTACATTCTACATTCTCAATCATCTCACCCTCCTTAACAAATTCACTTCTAACCGTAGAAGCAAAAGACATATAGTTATGACCATCAGAATTGGACTTATCACTTTGATTATCCAAGTTAATCTCATCATCAGTGAGAATAGTGTTCATAGCTTTATCTATGGCTTTCTTACTGTTAGGGCATTCATTCCTAAAGTGGTCAAAATCTTAACACTTATGACTCTAGCAAACTGAGATTTCTTTCTAAACATCCTAGTATAAGTCTTCTCACGATCATCTTCTATAAACTCACTAGGGCCATTTCTATATCTCTCTTGATGTTTCTTCTTATTTATAAAGATTTTTCGAAATTTCTTAACGAAATACGCTATATCATTATCATTAAGGGTCTCAGTATTAGTAGAGTATTATTTTTATTCCCAACAGTGTTCGGGGCTAAGGATTTGTCTTTCTTAGACGGAGGTAGGTTAAATTCATATATTTGGAGAGATCCTACAAGTTCTTTAATCTTAATTGCATATAGGTCCTTCCTTTCGTCAATAGCAATCATCATAGGTCTATATCTTTCGGGGTAGATATCTCATAACTTTTCTCACAATTTAGCTTAGGGGATTCGTTCACCTCACCTAAGTTAAAACTAGAGTTGACTATATCTTTAGTTCAACATAGAAATCACCAAAAGACTCATCATCTTTCATCCTAATTTCCTCAAATGTAGTAGTCAACATCTGCATCTTAGAGTTTTTAACAGTTTTGGTTCCCTCATATGTGGTTTCTAATATATCGTAAGCCTCTTTTGCAGTCTCACACATGGACACCAGTCTAAACTTCTCAGAGGATAAAACCATAAAATTGCACGAATACCTCTATTATTTCAATTTTATCCATCTAGCTCATTTTGGACCAAGTGGAAACTTCCATAGGGGTAACTACACCTGCAACGATGGTAGAGGGGAAAATCCAACCTTTTTGTACGCTAACCCAAACCTGTCCATCCATAGTCTCAAGGAAAGCTCTCATTCTAAATAGGCATAATTTGCCACCATCAAAATATAGAGAAATGGAAAGTGATTGACTCATCTAGACAAATAAGGTTATGGTCGAGTTTAAAAGCTCTAACACCAATTGAAAGTTTCAATTTAATGTTTTATTTAGACTCATGTGCAGTATTAATCAATTTAAAGTAACAAGTCACTTATTAATTATTTCTAGATGATTAAATCAATTAATCCAATTTCACCATATGTTTGAATACCACAATGAATCAAAAACAATAAATAAATAAAAATACCAAAAATGATCATGGAGAAAAACCTTTCGCAAAGGATCAAAAACTTCAAGCCTAAACCAATAAAATCCACTATAGACAAATAGACTTACAGTACGATCTAGATTCGACTAACTCTTAGTACTCTCTAACCTACTTTTTGTAATCACAAAGACCCTCATGGACTACGCACTCCTACACCAGCTACAGACCTTTTGGAATTATCTATCTCCTGCGGATAACAAAGAACTCCTCGTTCTTGACCTATCGAAACTCCAATTTCCTTCTTCAATCTTCAGGACTCTGATAGATTACATGGAAGTTGGGGGTTTGGTATTTGATCGTTAAATCTTTCTATATTTTGATTTTGAGTTGAATATAGAATGTTATGGTTCGATCAACAAACTATGTGTTTGATGAATTTATGAATCAATAAAGAAGGGGTTGAATCAAGAGAGAACTTTGAATGTGTTATTTGATCTTCAATAATAAGATCTCTATAATGGAAGAATAATTCAACACCCATTTGGGATGATCTAGGGCATATAATGGGAAGTGTTTGGGTGGTAAAATATGACTCAAAATCATGAAATAAGATTTAACCACATAACAGAGCCACTCGAGCATCATGGGGATGCCAAGCGAGAGTCAATGTATTGTTTTTGGTGCTCAAGCTCCAAGCTAGAGACAGTTGAGCAGTCGTGAGTATTTTTTATCATAAATTTCTCTGTCGATATTGGACTGAAGTGATTCAAAGTGCGTTGAAAATATAACTTAAAGGACTACAATTGTTTAGAATTAGCATTATCTAAATTCCAAAGTTTTCTATATGAAAAATGCATTACAATTTGTGCTTGAGAATTTGGAGCATGATTTATGCAACACTTTTATACTTCTTTGACTTTTAATTGTATTTCAATAATCATATGTGATCTTCTTAGACATCATCAACATCTTTGACTCTTTCAAGACCTATACTATCAATCTCAAGTCTTTTGACTTCAATTTCAACTCAACTAACCTAAATTTTGAACACAGATAAAGTCAATTACAATTGAGACTCTAACATAGAGGATTGTTGGATAGAGAACATTGGGTATGGTAGGTACTAAAAGGGAGAAAGGCAACTTAATGTCAATATAGCTACAAGAGAAGGAAATAGGTTCTCTGGGGTTGAAGCCATTTGTAGAAATAATAGGGCTAAAATGGTTGCGACTTTCAGAAAATCAGTTAACCAAAATATAGATCCTCTAGCTAGTAAATATTTGGCGATCATGGAAAGACTCAAAATTGCAGTTAATTAACAATTGACTATATCTATGGTGGAATCAGATTGTTGCAATGCAATAGTAGTGATTCATAATTTCAACTTTCATGCTCAGGAGGGAACACATATTTGG
>CAIGRB010072221.1:30431-40828 GCA_903798255.1 Fraxinus quadrangulata | reverse complement strand
CAAGGAATACAACTTGCATTTTTTGTCCATATATGGAGTCATGGCATGAAAATCACAAATACATGATTTTTTTTGAACAAACAAATATCCATAATGGAGGATATTATGGAAACAAAAATTTACTTTGTAAAGTCAATAAGGGTGGCGGAGGTTTTTTTTTTTTCCTTTTGTCCGGATATGAAACAGTAATCTGTGAGGAAAATTTTCAAATGAAAAGTGAACCTCAAAACCTCTCTTTTAATATAATAGTGATTATACTTTTCAAGAAATAAGTGGTGAATAACTATATAATACTTATAAACATATCATTAAAATCAATATTTGACTTTTAAAATCCAAACTGAGGCTTAGTTATTTTTATTTTGATTCGAATTTTATCCCCAAGACTTCGAATGTGGAACCACGGCACATGTTAGAAGAGGGGTTGTGTTGTGATCAATATTTGAGTTAGAAAAGTAAAATTCAAAGAAAATAAAGTAAAATCCAAGCGGAGGCTTAGTTATTTTTATTTTGATTCGATTTTTATCCAAGACCTCGAATATAGAACCACGGCACATGTTAGAAGAGGTGTTGTGTTATGCTTTGGTAATGAAAATTGACACAAAAAATAAAACTTAAATCGAGAATAGAGAATAGAGAGCGAGAGTAATATGATAGTAGTATATGTTTTTTTTTCGGATGAACATAACCTATAATGTAAGTCTCACTTGATAAGGTAAATAGTTGATGAGTATACAAGTCAAAAGATTAAGGAGATGAGATCGAGCATAACAAAACCTAGCTCATATGGTCCACAATAGAGGCCAGAACGATCAAATTTTGAAAATTTCGAGAGGTGATTGTTACTAACAACAATTACATACAATGAGATGATATTCTACCCTCCAAACAGCCTATGTATTGACTCACCTATCATTCTGTGTCGACCTGTCTTTTATGCTATAATAAAATACAAGACTACAAAATTCTTGTCAAATCTAACATATTCTATAATATTTATCACCACACAACTGACTCAGATTCCCTATCTTCTTTGACATGAAAGGTAAGAATAGAACTTTGAATTTTTGAAAGCTTTCATTACCCATTTTTTGTTTCAGATCCATTGGAATCCAAAACAAACAAGTAAACCTGCATTAGAATAGAAAAAGTGGGAGAAAATAGTACCAAAAGCTCTTCTAGTAGCCAAACAACTACAACAGACCACCGACAAAGCCAACCTCATGACAAGAGGATCGAGTTTAAATGTTTTAATATACCCAAGTAATGGGTTCATTTTGTAAAATGACAGAAGTCAGATGCCTACTGATCTTCAAAAAAGAACACAGAATCTGCTCGCCCGTGCTACAAAGTGGGAACACGTCTGACCAAGCTTCGATGCTTAAGCGCAAAATCTTCTCGAGCGTGCTATAAAGTGGGGACAGTCTGACCACACTTTGATGCTTAAGAGCTCAATCTGCTCGTCCGTGCTACAAAATGGTAACAGACCGTCTGATCACACTTTGATGTTTAAGTGCTCAGTTGATTTAGGCCCTGTTTGTCTCCTATTATTCCAAAACATTATTTGGTACAGTAAAATTCTCCACCATACATTCATCCAATAAAATATTTTACACACAAACCAATAAAATTACTTTAAATTTTAACCACATATTCTCCGAATAATATTATTCATTACTCAATTTCTTCTAGAATAATGGAAGACAAACACATACTTAATAAATAAACCAACAGACTAGATAGACGGAATTTTTTTTTTTTTTTCACGAAGCTCAATAACAAACCATTTGATTCCTTACAACAAACTAATAAGATATCATCTAAAAGTATTACTTTATTTCCCAAGAAATATAACAGGTCTTGTCCTAGCGCAAATAGCTTCCAGACATCCTCCCAGTTTAGCGAAATAAAACATGAAATTTAAACACACACACAGAGTCTACAGTCCACCAAAATTAATTTTACCCACCCACAAGTTCAGGGTAAATACTGGAAACCAATTCCAGAATGTTCAACCTCCAGTGAACTGACCTTGTACTGTATCAAAAAAGATGCTTAAATTTTAGAGGCAAAAGCGAGACCTTCTGTAGCTAGTTGATCCAAGTTCTGTGCAAGGGGCTGAACCCTAGCAACTTTTGCAATTGCCTTGTTTTCTTCTGGAGTACCACTTTCCAAAAATGCACCTACGACCTTCCCGTCTTTGATCCAGTATGATCCGAACTTGTGGGTTGTAGATGTAGGGCTGCTGTCCCCAAAGAGGACAGTCTCACCTACATTGTCGCCATAGAACTGCCATGACAGATCGAAGGCACGGGAATAGAAGAAGGGAAGGTAATCATATTCGTCAACTGACTTTCCTTCTTCACTTGCAAAGATTGCCTGCACAAAAAACCCCATTATCTAGTTTTCAGTTTCAGTACAGACGAGGTGAGAATATTCCAATATTTGAACAGTCAAATTTGCATAACACCTATCAAACTTCTACATCTTATTTTTGCCATCGTTCGAGGTTCAATTTGAATATTTAAGCAACATACGTCCATGGTCAAAATTTCAAACCAAATTATACGATACGTTCTATTAACCTTTGGAGATGCACCCATATGAGCAGCAGACTTATTGCATGCGAGTTAATGAAAATAGAATTATGCATATGAAGACATCACGTACCTTGACAGCCTGTTCTGCAGATTTGCGAGCATGATCAACATGTTCTACTCTTCTCAGCTCACCAAACAATTTCAAAGGGAAAGTGGCAGCATCACCAACAGCATATACACCAGGTACGCTTGTTTTGAAGAAAGCATCAGTCTGCAAGAGAAAGGCCTTGGTGTTATATTCAAATTCACATCCACAATTTCATAATATGACCCACCACAGAACTGTTATCAAGATGGCTTTAACCTAAAAAGTTGGCACCCTTTAGTTCCTCACATCCTATTATTTGGAGCTCTGCTTCTTTATATTTCACATTACCATGCATGGAGAAAGAATAATTTATCTAAGCAACATGTGTTTGTCTCCAATGTTAAATTAACATTTAAAAAGGAACAGCTGCGCTGTTTCATTTAGAATCCTTGGTTACAATTTTAAAGATAATTCAAAGTTGAGGTCCAACCCCACTGGACAAAAAAGGATGAGTGTCTCAGTATCAGTAATGTCGACAGGAGTACTTTTTTATACTCTTTTTCAGTATATCCTGTTAATGTCTTCACAACCTCATTGAAACATCAATCAAAATGAAAAAAAAATAAAATCAGCAAGCATGTAACTGACTACAACATTGACAAGAAAACCAAGTTATGGGGGAAATGTTTAAAAAAGGAAGTCACAAACCTTGATTCCACCTTTTTCCTCGTCAACCTGGCCTTTAAATAGGGTTGTAAGAGGCTTTCCACCTACACCAACAACAACAATGTCTGCTTCCAGCACCCTCCCATCCTTAAGTTTTACATCCGTAACCTGAAAGATGCAACAAGTTACCTAATGTCCTGACTATGAATCTCATGAAGAATTAACTTATTGAGAATTTTCATCTGCTTGAGAACACACTTCTCCATTTTCATTAGTGCCAAACCCAACAGCTACTGTCCCTTTGATGATTTTGACTCCCTTATTTGCATAATAACCTTCGTAGAAGGCAGCTATGCCAGCTGTGAAAAGCCTAGGCACTGCAAACGCATAAATGTAAGAGAAGTTATGGGTAGGTCAGAAAACTCAAGTTACATAAAGCATGTCGGATCGATTATAGCTTACACTACATCATTTGGTCACCTTCACATAAACCATAAAATCAAAGGTTTGGGACAACCTAGAAATGAAAAATATAATTACGATTTTCAACTTACTGCACCAAGGTTCGGGGTAAACCATAGTTGCATCAATATTATTGACTCTCAGAGCTGCACTGAGCTCGAGACCAATGTATCCTCCACCAACAACCACAGCCTTTCCGTTTTTCTTTGCTTTGATTGCTTCTACAAGTTTATCAGCATCATCAATTTCTCTCAAATAAAAGATGTTTTTGGCATCAGCCCCTTGTACTCCAAAATCAGACAATTTGATAACCTGCCAAAAGTGATACACAATCACATACTGCTTTCAAGTACCTGAAACAAGATCAAATTATATGAAGGCGGTATGATGCCCAGAATAAGATACTCTACAGTAGAACCAGTTGCTATGATCAGAATCTGGTATTTAAATGTTTCGCCCGCTGCACTGGTAAGTGTCTTTGAAGAAAGGTCTGCCTTGACTATTTCTGTGCTAAGGATCAAAGATATCCCTGAAAATCATCAAAATGAACTGACACCGTGAATTTTTCAATCAAAAGATTAAAAATTAGGAAGGGAACTTGTGGGGCATTGCAGATATATGATGACAATGAGAGTTTTACCTTTCTCAGTGTACCACTCGGGAAGGAGCCGCTCTCCTCCACTTCCAACGCATACATGGAAACCTGGAAGTCTTGCAGTTCCTGTAGAAAATGCAAAAACACATCAAACCAGGTTTCTGTTAGAGATACTTGCACAATTGAAGAGACTGGGAAAGGAACAAGTGGAAACCTGACACTTACAGGCAGATACAAACGACAAATGGCTATATAATTGAAGGCCTTCCAATGTGACAAGCTCAACTTAATGAATACAATTTTTACAATACCCAGTAGAATTTAATTGGAGATATCTTTAATAACAATTAACAGTATTTATTTTAGTGCCATATATGCACAATAAATACAATCTCGAATCTTAAAAAGAGAACATGGGATACTATGGCCATTATAAAGGCCCTTACTGAGATGGTTCATTTTGTTTATAACATTACAGAAGCATTTGTTTCCTCGAAAATGAAGGTAAATAACTCACCCTCGGGAAACAAGTATGCCTTGCTGAGTGCTGGACGTTCATAAGGAGCCACCTGAAACCATCATAACACTTATACGTTAAAGTTCATACTACAAAACTGGGGCATTTTAATTCCACAAAAGAGGGATACTATGCTATGCACAAAATAAGGCATGCAATAGCACATTTGAATTATTCAGCCCAATTTTTTTATTTGTAGACAAAAGTTCAAGGATTATCTATTTATGCTCGCCCAAATGGTCCTTGACAGGGAATAAGTTGGTAAAGCTGCATTTATAAATAAATTCCCTTAATTTAGTATGGAGACATGATTTACGTGTTCTTTCTTTTTGCCAAGAATCATCAGATAAAAATTACAAATCACATCAACAAACTATGCTCAATTCCAACTAAATTTATGGTCAGCTACATAAATCGTTTTTCATCTCTCCATTCCATACATAACTACACGTATTTGAAGATAGATTGCAAATGGATCCTTAGCCACCACAATAGTTCATGTTAGTTTTCTCCGTCTCCCGCTTTTACCATGTTATGAGGAGAACATGTCAACCTTACAAATGATATTTTTTTCGTCCAAAATTCTATGTTATACATTCCCCAACTACCTAACTCATACTTCCCTTAGCTTCCATCGGTATCCCTCCACATGTTGGCATATATTCTCAGTCCTTATCTAATCCATTTAAGTACGGCACGTAATTATCGCAATCTAAGAAGGTAGAGTGGTTAGCAAGTTCAAATGGTCAAATTGAATTTGCAGAACAGCAAATGTAGGACAGAAACCCACTGCTCTTAATAGATAAAATGGCTTTTCATTCTCTTGATTTTGGAATACAGAACAACTAAATAAGCACCTAGAATACCACTTCCCATGAATTTCACAAAGATCTTTACTATCCAACATTTGACAACATATTTAGGGAAGCTTTTTCATGTTCGTATGCAACTATGCAAGGGGAAGCTTAGCTGTGAAATTTTTTTTTTTGGAGAAAAATAATTCTGGAGCATTTAAGACCATACCGCCTCTTTGGAAATGATGGCCAATTCACCTGGCTTAACTCCCTGCTTGGCAAATTCCCTGGCGGCATATCCCTGCAAGCACAATCCAAATCTGATTCAGTAACCATCATGACGAGACTAAAGCACAATAGGTTAAAGTCACTTGTGGTAGCGATTCTTTTGGCTTAACAATTTCTATCCTCGAGTTATTTCTGGGAGAACTCGAATTAAAGCATGTTTGGTTGTGCTCAAAAAGCATGATTTTAAAAGTTACATTTTTTTAGCTTCATAAAATTCTGGTAAGTATGATATGTCTACTTTTCTAGAATAGTAACTTTTAAGCACAACAAGCACTTTTAGCCCTTGTTTGACACCCATTTTTGGAGAAAAAATTGATTTAAAATAGTGATTGATGAAAGAATATGTGGTTAAAAAGTAAGGAGAATTTTTGGGTTTATGTGTAATATAATATTAATAGAATGTGTGGTTGAAATGAAGAGATAAAAAAAAAATGAGAATGAGAATGAAAAAAAAAATGGATGTCAAACAAAGGCTAAATGTAAAATGCAACTACTAATCTACGCACAACTTCTATCTAACAAGGGTAATTCTCGGATTATAATTGTTTTTCTGCTCAGATATTATTATCAAGCCAATTTATTCCAGAAAATAATTATTCAAACTGTTTTCTTTTTATATAGAGTAGATGAACATAACATTTTTATTACAGACAAAGAATTGTTAAAAATATGACTAAAAATCAATAGATGAAAATTACCGAGTAACAAGCAAGAAAATCCAGTTTCACGCAATTAAGACTTGGAGTTCTCTTAATAAGAGGACTACCCTAAACTCTTATACGTTGGTTATCGTATGTGGAATTTATCCCTAACAAAAACAAGCCTTCTTAATTCAGTTAAAGACTTAAATCTAGTGGCATACAATAATTACATATCAGGAAAACTAGTACTGATTACTGCTAACATCTAATCGATCGGTTAATCCAAAAGAAGAAGATAAAAGATAGCCAAAAATGGAGGAGATCTAGTTTATTACAGATATAAACAAATTAATGGTACCCCGGTCTCCAGATAACATTTGTTATTTATTTATGTTTAAACTTCAGAAGCAAAAACTTACGATGAGATTTCAGAATAATAATCTAACCAAAACACAATACAGTACAGTATAATCCAAACACTAATATTTAGAAAAGTCACGATTCAAAAACGTATTGGGGAAGAAAATACTCACGGCAGCGACGCCACCACCAACGATCACATATTTGAACGACTTCTCTGCCATTGAATCAAATCAACAAACGTACGCCTGCGTAAAGAATAAAGATAACACGGATTGCAATATTTATGAACTTTTTTCCCAGTAATGGGGGGTAATTATTGAACATATATTTATATATGCCATTCATAGTGGAGTGAGGGAATACGAATGGGAGACGTATACGTGGCGGAGAATAGACCGTCAGATCTGAAGACTGTACATCTGCCACATCAATGGCTCGATCATCTTGCCAGATCGGATTTTATTTTGTGGCAATGCTAAATTGTCGATTGTATATAGTTTTTCCGTTAACTAATTTTGAAAGGGTATGTATCCACCTTCTAGAATCATCTAAATAATTAATTAAAAGAAAAAGTTGTCACTAATTTGGACTGGACTACGGGAATTATATAATGAAAAATATATAAATTTTTTCAAGGTTCAACCTTAGGCTGCTCAATTTGATTTTCTAGAAAATTACGAAGCTCATTACAAGTTTGTTTAGACAAGCGTTGACTTAGTTTTTAATTTTTATTATTATTTAAAATTAATTAAAAAAAAACTTGCTCACAGGTCTTGAGATGACTTGGCACGGTTCAAATCGATTCCATTCCTCTTCTATATTTTTATATACAATTTAGTTTTAGCGATATAGAAGTCCTAGGTTGTTTTGTTTGTAACCAACTAACCACTCTTGGTTAAGAAAGTTATCGCTTTAAAGTTGGTAGCGGGCGAATTATTGTTGAGTGCGAAAAGGATCTTGTGGAGGAATATGTTAAGCAATAATTTATATTTTATAGATATATTCGATTGTATAGTAAAAAAAAAAAAAACTTTGATCGTTAGATGATCTCTAAACTTTGCTAAACGAAAATTTTCAATGAACCACAAGTAATATCAATTTTTTCATCACCAATTTTTATTTATTTATAATTATTTATAAATTCATAGGCAAACATTAGCAAATTTTGGCTTTCAAGAAGAATCTATAAGCAGTTTAATTTAATATAGAAATAAGCGATAGATAAATAAATAGTAATTATAGATCTATTAGAATATATAGTCAAAAATGAAGTTTGATCATCAAATAATTTCTAAACTTTGCTAAACAAAATGTTTTAATGAACTACGAGTAGTATCAATTTATCCATCACTAATTCCTATTTATTTATAATTATTTATAAATTCATAGCAAACATTAGCAAATTTTGGCAAATTTAAAAGTTAAATTCAAGCTTTTGACTGCACGATTCGAGCTTTACACGTCAAATTCAACAAAATTTAGGCCCTCGGTGTTGCTTAAAATTTTGATAATGTTATTAGTTAAAATTAATAATTAATTTTAATTATATATTTTATAAGACTCACAACTTTTAATCACACATTTCCCCAATTTTTATTAAAATCTACTAATTTTTTTTTATTTTTACTTACACCAAATCGGATCAAAGTCCAATTAGTCACACCAGCTCATATATAGATCACACGCTAGTAAAAATTTTGAGATAGAAAGGTCATGGTTTTTTAGTTATAAAAGAGCTTTTTGACGAAATTATCTAGATATGTTTAAAAGCACTTCAAAAAAATTGTTCAAAAGCAATTTTTTGTAACAGTTTTTTACAAACTTGAAACTTAAAAATTATGCTGAAACTTGAAGCTTTGAGTAGCATTTGAATAATCCAATTTGAAAACAATGTAGTAATTTTGAATTACAATCTCGAGAGTGTATAACAATTACAAATCCATTTTGGACCAACTACATTAAAAATTTCTAGGTTATTTTTTAAAAAATATTAAATGAAATAGAATGTGTTAGGTGAAATTTCGTAAGCGTAAAAAGTAATAATGTAGCGAGTAAATATATCATTCCACGAGAAATAAATTTTAAATTGAATAATATTTAATCGCTATTAAACTCAAATATGAACGTAGTACAAAGAGTTCATTTGTTGTGTTTAAATTATTTAAGATGGTTTTGAATTAAATAAGTGGTGTATGAGTTGAAATTTTGAAGTTGACCATTGTTATTATATTTCCAATTCTCGAAATATGCAATTTAATGTGATTAGTCATAGTTAAACGTGCGTTGCACGTTATTTTGAAATACTTTATAAAAACTGTAAAAATGATATTTGAAAATCAGTAAATATAAAAAATTATTTGTGTGAAATGAACTTTATATATAATGCAATTATTTATTTACGTATATAATAATAATTAACATTAATTTATATATATATATCCTACTATAATTCAATCAATTAATTTTTCAAGTTCACGTACGTACACTTTATATATTTTGAGATCTATTCAATTATTTTAGGAGTAAATAAATTATTCAAGTTCGTAAATGCGTATTTATATTCAAGGTTATTCATTTTATGATAAATTATTGTAGTGTATATAAATTATTAAAAATTATATAATTTGAGAGCTATTCAATTATTATATGAGTAGATAAATTATTCAAGTTCGAGCACACTTATTTAATTTCAATATTATTCATTTAATTTATGATATAACGCAATTTGTCTAAATATATACAAATTATTCTTTTCTATATTCAATGATTCAAATTAATTAAACTTCGTGTTGGTTCATGTACACCTTATTTATTTAAATGTATATAAATTATTTTTTTATAACTATTAATTCATATTAATTAAATTTTATGTTGGTTCACTCATACCACCCGATTTAAATGTATATACATTATTTTTTTTCTATATTTATTAATTCAAATTAATTAAATTCTATGTTTATGAATCAATTTGATTGTTCACGTACAATTCAATTATTTATTTGAGTGCATGTTTAATAATTAATATTCAATTAAATATATATTGAAAAACGAAAAGTAAGTTACTATTGAAATAATTAAATTATAGTAAGGCGAAAATCGTCTAGAAAATGATTCCCACTTCATGCGATATTTAATATATTATAGATTTATTTATTTTCGACAATCGATAATATAATTTTATCAAATATCTCTCTCGATGTAAATAAAACATATTCCAAGCATGACATGAACATATTCCTATTCCGAATTCATATACAAAATAACATGTTAAAAGTCACAATTATGTATATGATTGCACAAATCATATGTGTTATTCATAATATCTATTACTCGTGCGTTGAAGTTGCAAAGTTTTAAACCTATCATAAACCTCCAAAAAACACATTAAGCAACTAATTACATAAATAATTTAACAAAGCATACATTATGAATCAATAAAATAA